>QKWP01002930.1:9486-26902 GCA_003550325.1 Gigaspora rosea | reverse complement strand
AACATTTCAATTTCTGACTGTGCATATAAAATTTTTTTCATAATTTTCATTATAGGTGCCCTGTCTTCTTTATTTATATTGTGTTTTGAATTATGTAACCAGCACCAAAAGGCCTGTAAAACATAAAATACACACAATAATCGCTTTGATTGCGCCCAGCATTTTCCTAATGCATTTTGTTCAGCTCTTGAATCATCTGTAAGAAAGATCATTGAACCAGTATTAGATCCACGATTGAAGAAAGCATGTTGCGGAAGAAGTTCTTTTAAAAGATTAAACCCCTTTTCAAGAGTTATTTCTAGTTCATCGGATGTTATAATAAGACCAAGAGGTAATGCACCCGCAATACAACTTGTGTAAAATAAGGTAATAGATGTGTTTAGTAATTCAAAAGATGCTGAGGCATCTATATAACAGAGTTCACCTGATTGTCTAATTTTCTCGTGAACACGGCTCATTAAATTCGTGACTATATACGAATAAATCATTAGATGATTGAGAGTTATACTCTTGAAGTTTTGCACGACCATGTCCAGAATTATTATATTTATCAACTTCATGTTTAAGATGTTGAAACATTTATACCATTCCATCCACCAAGATGTTTATCACGATATTGTTGAAACAAATTTAAAACGTATCCTATTTTTTTAAAAAAAATTCTGTTATTATTCTATTAAAGTTATTCAACTGTCAATATATTAACAAAAATTTTTACCATAATCCGGGTTTTGAGCACGATCTGCTAGCATTTGAACAAGTTCTTGATCATTACTTGCATACAAGTAAAGCATATCTTCATAAGTATGCCAGGCTGTTGCTGGTGAATGTCCATTAGCAAATAACTCAAGATAATTATTACGAACATCTTTTTTAACACGCCAGAAACTAAGAGACTCAGCAGAATAAACAACATGATTATGTGTAAATTTAATATTAACTTCAAGTGGGTGAGTAGTCTAAAGGCGCCAACGTTCAAGTCTAAGATGAATTGTAGCTGTACAGTCTGTATTCCGTGCGCATAATGAATTAGATCTTTTTGTTATAGGACTTCTTTGCTTTTGCTTGACCATATTACTATGGACACAATGTCGTAATTCCCGATAAATAACCTTTTTTACTTGAATTTGGAAACCTTTTGTTTTAGGCATCGTGGTCTTTGATATTTCTTCATATTCGAAAAACCATTGCTGCATGCCTTCAATATCATTAATGTTAACAAAAAAGTCTATTTCAAATTGATCAATTGAGAATCCCTCCGGAGTAATGTAATTAGGAAATTGTTGAAATTTAGAGACTATATAATTATAGTTTTGTGGAAGAATAGGCGCAACATTCTCTGCCAATAATTCAATTAAAGATTCTGATAACATATTATTTGACATTTCTATATTAGATGGTTGTTCTGTTATGTCATGTATCAAGGCAAGGTTTGATGATTGTAAAAAACCAGGTATAGCATTCTCCAACAATGATTCTGTTAATGGTTCTGAAAACGTAGATATATTTGGCATTTCTGTATCAAGCGACTGTTCTATAATATTATGTGTCAAGGCAAGGTTTAATGGTATATAATTTTGTGAGAAAACAGGTGCAGCATTTTCCGGAAATAATTCTGGTAATAATTCTGAAAATGTAGGTATATTATTGGACATTTTTATATTGAGTAACTGTTCTATTATATCGTATTAAAGCAAGGAAAGAAATAGTCCAGCTCAAGATATTTCTTTAAGAAAAGCAAACTTTTTTTGCCTTTTATATTTATTACATCATATTTATGTGCTACGACAGGTTTGTACGATATACTTTTTCTACATTTAGTAAGAAAAGCAAACTTTTTTGCCTTTTATATTCATTACATCATATTTATATAAATTTAACTTATACAAATTTATTTGCATTTGAAACATATATTGAACATATAATTTAATATATACTATGCTTATGCTATATACTTTCATATTATATTATTTATGCTACGTACGACAGGTTTGTACAATTTATTTTTTTTTACTTTTAGTAAGAAAAGCTATTTATGTAAATTTAACTTATTCAAATTTATTTACATTAGGGTAGCTGCGCGATGCAGTCACGCTAAAACCAGGAACGTGATGTAAACTGTTATTTTGCTCAACTGGTTATCAATTTATAAACGTTCACTTGGAACAAGACACACACTGAAACAACTTTCAGGCGTAAAGTATCTTTACTATATGCTTCTCTTCTCTTATTCGTTACAGTCAAAAGAATAACTTTTGCTCTTTCTATTTATATTAATTCTGCGATTACATATATTGTATAACACTTATAATTCTCTAATTTTACTCTTTTCATTGTAATAAAATAAACTCTTAAATTCTACTAATAAATCGTCTTGATTACGGTGATCGATGATCACAATACCGTTGCCCAACATTATAATACTTGTCATAATTCTGGTCGACTATATTACCAAATAAGTTGTTCGAATTTATTTTCATTCTATCTTTGCACTTTTCGCTTTGTTATTAAATCATTAACAATCACTTTATAGACAACTTAAGTTCATAGTTAATTAATTTACAGACAAGATTATTCTACAGACGGTTACGGTTAATTCACATACAAAATCATTTTGTTGACAATATAGTTAGTCAACAATTTCTTCATAAATTGCACCAGCTTTACCGTAAATTCTCAAAGCAACGTCCATGCCCGCTATTTCGAGAATTTACGGTAAATTTAAACTTAATTCTAACGACAATGACTAGAATCAATTTGTCTGTGAAGTCTGATGTCATTGAAATAACTGTCAAAAAAACAAACTTGTTTGTGAATAATCAATTGTAAAATAATCTTATCTGTAATTAAATTTTCTGTGTCTGTGAAGTAATTTTGGTGAGTTGATGCTACTGAATAGAATATTAAGTAAAAACTCAATAAAATCGAAATAGATCACAATAAATATAATTTGAATCTTAAGGCCAGTCTAATAGCGATAGAGAATATTTTACCCAATTTCATTCCACAATATGATACATATTACTGCGTTCTCAGAATAACACAAATACCAAATCTGGTATTACGATCAGTTGGGAGAGCTTGATGACATTGGGCCAGTTTAGTTCGATCGTGAACAAATTGTGATTAAGGTTAAATGGTTTAAAACGATAGCTAAATACATAATTACGAGCTTAAGGGTCCTCTTTATTAATATGAATCAATACATTGGATTATTACAGAAATACTATCTACAACCCTACTTGTTCTTCCTCCATAATCTAAAACAAACCCTTATATATTTTTAATTTGTATGGGAGCTTTAATTACTCGTTTGGAGATTCAAATCTCCAAACGGGTGATCAAATCTCCAAACGAGTAATCGAATAGTAGAAGTATGTTATACCAGCACAGCACATTGACATATGAAATTATAGATTTTTAATGTCCAATCAAATGCAAGATTTTGCGAATGTCATTCTAGATGGCAGGTAACCATACATTCCGTCAATTTTCATGACTACATTCCTGATATTTGAAACATATTATTACATATATTAATCATCACACATAAATTTATTACAATATGTGTTACTTATACTACGTACATATGTTTATACTTTCATATACTTTTTCTGCCTATTTATATTATATTAATTTAATTTATTTATTTGAGATATATATAGAGATTCATTAAAGCATTAAAGCGTTAAAGTGTTAAAAAAATTAAAATGTTCAAAAGTTAAAGCGTTAAATGTTAACACGTTTACGTGTTAAACCATTAAAATATTAAAGAATCAAAACATTAATGCATTAAAACTTCAAAGCATTAAAGTGACATTTTTATTTAAAGTTTAACAATTAAAGCTGTAACGTATATACATTCAAATTTTTTTAAAATATAATCAATTATCTCTCAGCAATCACATGGCCAAACTTTGATAAAATTTTTTAACTTTAATTCTGCAAAATTTAGAATTAAAATAAAAATTTTTTATCGAATTTGATCAGTAGTTGCTAAGAAATCTTCTTTCAAAGTTTAATATCTTGTAAAAGAAAAAACTGTACTTTTTTTTAACTTAATTATTTCTCAATAATTTTTTTTTATTTTAATTCTACATAGTTATAGAATTAAAATAAAAAATTTTTCATCGAATTTGACCCAGTAGATATTGAGATACTTTTATTTAAACACAAAAAATCATAATCGTAGCCATTTGATTTAAGATTTTTAATGCTTTTTTAAAACTTTAATTGGAGTTTTCTTGATTTCTGCCAGAACAAATTCGATAAATTTTTTTATTTTCATTTTACGTACTTGTAGAATTAAAATAAAAAAAAGTTTATTAAGATTAATCAGATAGTTGTCGAGAAACTATCACTAGAAGATATAAAAATATCAAGAATCATCATGTAGTAATTTGCAAGTGAAAGTTACACAAACATAAATTATATGTCCGATGTTGATCATGATCGACAAAACCTGGCACAGATTTTTTGTTTGCAAATTTTTTAATTTAACAAAACCGATAAGTTGAAAAAAAAGCATTCTAAAAATAGAAGTATGTTAAATTAGGGCAGCTGCGCGATGCAGTCGTGCTAAAACCAGGAATGTTATATTAGAATATATTATTTACATTATACTGTTTTCTTTTTAAAGATAAATGTAGGTTGTAAAATATTATTTATATGCCAAATAGACTCGATTAAGCTAAGTGATTTATTTGTTATAAAGAAAAATAAAAATAAAACCGTTACCAGAATTTCGCATCCAATAAGAGCACATCTGGCTTTGAATTTAATGCGCTAGTATCCTGAGCCCCTTCGTGGCCCAGGTTAGCATATTAAATTCAAAGCCAGATGCTTTTTAATTGTCATGTAAAAACGATTACCTGTGGTCCTTCGAATCTTTTGCCTGCCAAATAAAACCGTTATTGGTTGCTGCTCATCCATTAACTAACTATATAATATAATTAGTATTGTAATAAATTAGTTTTTGAAGGGTTAAAACCTCATTATTATTGTGGACTAATATAAAAATAAAACATTCGACACATACTGTAATAAATAAATGAATCTACATCCGTATCATTTCACCAACAAATGCTTGTTGAAAACTTAGATCGTAGATTATTATTTTACAGCAAGGCTATTTTACAGACGATTAATTCAATATATTGTACTGACAATTTTTTTATAAATTGTACCATTTAAACCTAGACTTAACTCTGACGACAATTACTAGAATAATTTGTCTGCAAAATTAGCTTTTGGTGAAATACTTTTTATGAAACGGACTTATCTATGAATTAATCGATTGTAATATAACCTTGNAAGTCGCTTGCCCTTATTAGGTTCATTCCGATCCCGACCACCCACCTTCTTTTGGTAGTGTCGTTGTAGATCTTCACTATTACCTTCTAATTTGGGACTTGCCAAACGGGTTTCCATTCCTCTGGTTCCCTGGATTTTACGGTGTAACAATAATACCATTGCGCCGTAGCTCCCATTCAAGATGGTGGAACCAAGGTAACAGGTTTTTGCAACCCAACCAATCTGAGCCACATGGTTACCGAACACAGGCCTATTGTTCAAAGCATCAACATTGGGATTCGAACTGTCAACCTGCCGCTTGGGGGTGACACCTTGACCACTTCTCTAAGGTGCCACACCCCAAATTTAAAAATCATATACGTTTCAATTTTTATTTTTAATATAAAAATAATTTAACTTTAAAAGCTATTAACTTCTTATAAAGGTTATATTTTTAAAATCTGACTAGTAATTTTATAGAACTTGTCTTAAAGAACAAAATTACCAGTTAGTTTTTTAAAATTTTAATTTTTTAAAGATTTAATAGATTTTAAAATTATCTATTATATTGGTGAGTTAAGGTTTCCTGCACCATATTTAAAAATTTATTCAGTTATAAAACTGGATAAATTGTTATTTTTATTATTAAATTGTTAAAATATTTAAAATACCATTAAGTGCCATATACAAAATCCTCCAAATAGTAGATCTACCATGAATTAGACCCAGATATAAACTACAAAATCTATAATAATCAAATACAGTTTTTTAAAAATAGTTAGAATGCCTATTGTAAATACAAAGTGTATATGCACTTTAAATTTTTTTTATTTCACAATATAACCTTATAGTGTGTACTAGACCCAGGGTTTACTATTGTGTCCTATTATAAATAAGCACCCTTTTTTTGAAATTTTAAACTTAAATATCTTGACAACTATCTAATTAAACTCAATAAAAATTTATTTGTTTAAATTTTATAGATCTATAAAATTTAAATAAATAAATTTTATTAAGCTTAATTAGATAGTTGTCAAGATATTTGAGGTTAAAATTTCAAAAAAGAGAGTGCTTATTTATAATAGCTGATATACACTTTGAATATCAAAGCTACACCCAAACCCTACCCTAGCCCTATAAGTCAGAAACAAAAAAAACATACCAAAAAAATTTTAAAATTTCATATTAAAATAGACCAAAATTTCAGCATCAGCCAATTTCAGCATCAGCCACCATATAAATTTATAAACTTTGATATAGCATGCATTACATAAATTTTTGAGAAGCTAAAGATACCAAGGCATTATACAAATAGCGGTGTTAAGTTTATGAATCTTAATTATTCTATTATTAATATTATAAAAAAAATTTTTGTAATCAGCTTTTATTAAGTTTATTAATAACTTGCAAATATATTCTGTTATTTAATTTAAAGCTGTTCGCAATAATATACACCAAAATCGAAGTCTATTCAAGTTTTGTTTCTTTTTTTTATCTTTATTTCTATTTCAAAAAATATTTAATTGTTTTAATTTAGTATGTTGTAATTGGTGACCAAATTACTACGGTCATTTCCAAATGACCCGGGTCATTTGATCATTTTACATATAAACATCCTACCAATCACATGGATTATTAATTGACATGCCATTTGTAAATTCGAAATTTATGTAAATTTATAATCGGTAAATTATTATTCAACGAACTTTTTTTTTTTTAAAAAAATAAATCCATTATCTTTTGTCTAGTGTTTTTTCCTTAATTACTTTATACCTGATATGATTCAATTGGATTGTCGCTTTACAACAGGTATGGTAAATGACTTAGTTATTTAGCCAAAATACAAATGCACTCATTTATCGAATAAAGATTGGTCATCAGCCATTTATCACGTGTAATAATATTATAACATCTAGCAATGTTTCGTTTTACAGGGAACAATAATCAATTATGATTGGTTAAAAAGTTATTTAACCAGAGTTAAATGACCTTCTTAAGTCATTTGAGCCGTGAAATGACCAATGACTGGTCATTTGAGTCATTTGGGTCATTTAAAGTCATTTACCATCCCTGATAAAATCAACCCTAATATGCTGATTTAATATAAAAACTTCGAATCCACTTACAACATATATAATCAGTTTTTTATGCCTTTAGATTTTTTAAATTTATATAACGGAGTATGTTGTTTTTAAATGGCTCTATTATTTTCAATAGTATAAATGCCAAAGTATAGAATAATAGACAATAATCTGTAGTATAATATTTAAGAGATATAAAAAAGTAAATTGTATAAAAACTTTTTAGCTAAAATACTGCTACTCTATTATAATTCTAAAACACTTATAAATACAAATATTCTTTCTATTTTGATATTTTACACATAGTCTAGAATAAAAATATTTTTGATGTATAATATTGTTTTTAAACATATTGTATTAGCAATAATCTAAGTTCAGATCTATCATTTTTCGCTAACGTTTTACAGTTCACAAATTTTGAGACAAACTAAAAAAAAAAGCCTGCTTATTTCCCCAAATCTTTTCGATTCTATCCTAAGGATCACCTAACTCTTCAAGAATTATGGCAGTGATATATTTTCAAAGAGTTTTGTCTATTATCGATTAACGTAATTTCGGTTATAAATAATAGATTAGAATTTTTACAAATTTTATATGTTTTGCCTTCTAAATATCTGCTGTTTTGAAATTATTCTGTATAGTAAACGTTCTTTCTTCGATGCTAAAAATGTCTTAATTTTTTGCGACATGTTACAGTACATTTTCGAAAGTACTGAAGTCTAAATGTAACTAAATATAATTGGCCAATTAGAAAAAGTTATACATGATACAAATATTCAAACATGCATCTTTAGATGGACTTTGTCTAATAAAAGATTATTTTAATTCCTAAACATTAATTGTCGCGGATCATAATGAAATAGGTTTCTTTTTAACCTACTTATACTCTTTTTAACTTGTATAGTATAAATTCTACCCCTAAAGCTGACCCTAACTCTATAAAAAAATGCTAAGAAAATGCTCCCCAAAAATTTGTATTTTCGGTGGCTTGTCTATTTTACACTATATCGATACAAATGTGATCCGTCACATTAATTAATTAATAATTAATGCTAGGTTTGTTTTTTGCGTAACTCGAATTATGCATCTTGCAAATTTGTTTATAAGAGATTTTCAATGCTGTACATCTTTTAAACGACCAAAAATTGTGTTGGTTGATTGATCGAAAAGCAAACATTAAGGAGCATTAATTAAATTAAGTTGGTAGAATTCATATTTAAATACTTTTTTTTTTTATTTGATAAGTATTAAATATCGAAAGCTAACTCGATCAAAATTGAAAATTTGTCACTTTCACACATTTTGTTATTTTAAAATAATTTTTCTTAATACTGTAATCACCCCATTTTTTTCAAGACGGAGAGAACAAAGAAACTCTGGGATAGTTACAGAAGTAGGAAGTTTAGGTTGAAACAAAAATCCTCACTTACCGTCAACACATTCCCTCCTCGAAAAAAACTAAATGCAATGTCAACACCAGTCACAGTACTATACGAAAAAAACCAAGTTTCGTGTTCTGTTGATGTATCTCAACCCATAAACGATATTATAAAATCATTATGTATAGAACAATTTAATATTTCAGAACCTCCTAATTTGTTTGCATTAAGGCTTCAAGATACTGATGAATTAATCACTGATGAGGTAATTATTTAAAAATGTATGCTAGGGAAAACTAAATAATGAGTGATTATTTAGTATATACTAAACAATGCCTATTAATTAGAATATCAGACGAAAGATAACAGAATATGAAAAATTGAAACTTGTATCTTCACCACTTACCGAAGCTGCCGATATATGTGAAAAATTAAGATCTACTGATGATAAAACTTTAAAGCTTACTACATTTTCTCTTCAAAAATATATCAAGGTATAATTATTTTAAAATATAATATTTTGTATGCGTAAATAATTTATAATGGTTATATTATAATGGTTACGTAATTAACAGGAAGTGGAATTCGCTGATGAGTTTTTAAATAAGGATGGATTAACATCTCTAATTGAAATAATAAATAATTCCAGTGGTAATACATTGGCATATGCATTAACATCAATGCAAAACCTTATGGAACATGATCATGGTTGGGATGATTTAGGTTCAGATTTCATAAATAAGGTTTGTTATTACTCATTATATTACAATATATAGTTCTTTATTACATTTAACGTAAATTAATTCATATTAATTGTTTTTTATAGGTGATAAAAATATTGGTAGATCAAACTCTTGTAAACATATGTCGACCAGCAACTGCCATAATTATAAAATTAGTTACTGCAGATAAAAATTCCACTACTTCACCAATACGGTCTTATGGATTTGATGTATTACATGAAGCGATATTACTTCATCCTAATTTCCTACCTACTTTAGTGCAACGTTTTGCTTCTGCTGACTATGTATTACGCTCAAATAGTTTATGTTTGATTAATGCTCTTATGAGACATGTCACAGATCAATATTGGGAATCATTTATGGACATGTTGGATAAGTTGAATGTTAGAAAAGCAGTTGCGGTACGTTTAAATAATCATAATTTTGTCTAAAAATTGAATCGTATTAGTAATTTATAGAAAAATTGGTTATTTTATATTCTTGTTTAAAAAAGAATAAAATAATTTTTTAATATTTATTTAATTTTTTTTTTTTTTTAGCTTTTGATGAATGGAGTTCATGGGGAAGAATTATCAAAACATTTATTAGAATTTCAATCGTTATTTGTTCGGCAAGCATATAGATGGAAAAGAACACAAGTGTCATTACATATTCCATCACATAAAATTATGTTAGAAGAAATTTGGAAAACTGCAAACTTACCTGAAGAAGGTGGCAAATGGAGAAAAGTCGGATTTGCGGTAATGCATTGAAATTCTAATTATTTAATATTGTTGCTTCCTTAAATACTGTATTAATACATTTGTGTATTATATATAAGACGGAAGCGCCAAAATGGGAAATTCAACGTGTTGGATATTTAGGACTTGATAATATGCACGAGTTCATGAAGAGAAATCCAGATGAATATCAAAAAGTAAGATAAGATCGTTAACATCTCTTAGTTAAAAGCTTTTGTACATATCGTTTACCACTATATATCTAAGGCAGACATTAGGACATTAAATAACAAAAATCAGCGTTATACGGATGTCATTACCCAAATATTGCATGATAGGATATAAGGGGGATGATCTTTGAAGTGTTGTCATATCATACCTAAGTATTATTGTTCATGAATTCTTTTGATATGGAACCTGGTACTATATTTGGGTATAATTGATATAGAACTAAGCCTGCGTGGATGGCGAAAAGTGCCTACAATGTTGTTAATCCGAAATTTCCAATCAATTTTATTGGAATTGGAATTCCAATAAAAAACATTGAATAATGATAGATAATTAGAAATTTTTTATTGAAAGACACTCGGTATATTCTTTTTTGACCAATCAAAATTAACGGCCTATACTAAGTTACACTTCTAATACGCCTTCCAATAAAATGGTTAATAATTATAGAGCAAGTATTGGGAGATCAATACCTTCCTATCTTTCAATAATAATACTCTTAATCAGTGAGGTATACATACTATTTCATGTGTATACTATATGGTGATGGGGTAACTTTTTTATTTTTAAATTAAAATATCTTAACAACTACCAAAACTACAAAACCAAATTGATAAAAAAAATTTTTATAAAAAAATTTTTATTAAATTTGGGTTAATAGTTGTTGAAATATCTTAAAGTTCAAAAAAAACTTGTCTCATTTCTATTGACTTCCCTCATATATATAGTGGTAAACGGTAATTGTTAATATCTTATAAAGGGACTTATTATAAGATTTTAACTAATGTCAACTTATTGAGATTCAAAAGTTTAAATTATCATAATTATGCCAACTGATTAGTATTTTTGTATTTATTGATATACGTGTAGACAATATTAGAGCAAATCAATCGACCTGCCGAACGTCGATGCCCGTTTGCGAAGACATCAATCGAAGTTACAGAATTGCTATGTGATCATTGGGATATTAGTACAGGATGTAAGAATGGTCCTAAATTTCATATATTATCATACCGTATTCTCATTACATTTAAATTTTAACAACTTTAAATATATTTAAAGATACGACATCGACGTCATTTCAACCTTTATTATTATCATTTGGTAAAATCCACTATATAACCGTAAAGGCATTTTTCCGATTATGGAATGATATGGAAGCGACTGTTGATGATTTTCCAAAGGTATCTGCATTGGTACGAAGTCAATTAAAATATGCGCTGCGCGACGAAGCGACAACACAACTTTATGAATTCGAAAAGGACATGTTGGAAGTTGAATATAAAGTTATTAGAGATAGACAATTAAAAGAATTAGAACTCGGTGATGATCTATTGAGTAAAACACCTGTCAGGTTAGTAATAAATAGTTCATTATGTATATTCATTCAAAACGGGGGGGGGGGGTTTTTCCGAAAATAAATGTACTATTTTTTGAAATAGAAATCTACGAGGACAATTATATACGGAATCGTATGAGTTCGTTAAGCAACAACGTATTAAATGTCTGCTACTTGGTGATTGGTTCCCATTAATAACCCCAGCAAATCTTCCAACAAACCAACAAAACTTAGGTAGAAGATCTATTTACAATAAAAAATGGAGGTTTTATAGGCTTAGTCCAAATTTCAAATTTCTTCATTATAGTGATTTTGCAGAGAAAACTTTTATGAGAGATGGTGTTGAAGAGTTACCCGAAAGAAGTATGTTCTTTTTTACAAATTTAAATGCTGTTTAAATTAATTTCGGGGTTTAATTATTTTATTTATTTTATTTCAACATAAAGTTGATTTATCTCTAGTAACGGATGTGATGACAGGCTTAGCGCCACAACTATCAACAATTACAGGTTCTCCGACAAGAAAATCTGTAGGCCTATCACAGGACCTAACGTTTTCCTTAATGTCTGGACCTGATACTGTATTAGCGGATTTTATGGCATCAGATTATGTACAGTTCTCAGAATGGACTGATGGATTGAACATGTTATTTGATAAAAATATTGGAAGTAGAGATACAGCAGAATTCATACAAATTCTGACAGAAATTGGAGTAAAGGTTAAATTATTAGATTTGAGTGGCGAGAGGGTTGAAATACCACAAAGTGTTGAAGTACCTAGGGATTTACCTGTTGTTGACAATGGATTTTATTATGATGACCCTTTTTCTTAACATGTGTAGTTTATTAATGTAGTAACAGATTAATTTACATATAAGTAGAGAATTTTAGTCCTCAAAGAATTTTGAGGGTTAATTTACATTATTTATTTATTTATTTATTTTATTACACAATTATTAGATATAATTAGTATTGTATACATTTTTTTTTAGTCTTTAATCTTAAGTTTATCGCGTGACGTATGAAATTATCACAGTATTATTATATAACTATTATCTCAAGGTAATTTTTTTTTATCAAAAATTGAAACACTTTATCAAAGACGTACAATTATTGTGATCTGAACTTCTCATGATTGACTTTTCTCTTTAATAAATATCAGCTATAATTTATTTTATTTGTTTATTTGTTATTTTGTATTTTATTTTTATTTATTATTATTATTTTTTTTGTGGGTTGGTATTATTGTGTGTTGATTTCAAATTTTCTTTTGCAGTAGGGATGTTAAGTAGTTCAAACTAGCCTTTTTTATTTTATAAAATTTTAAGCTAATAAAAAGATTTATTAAATTAGTTTTATAAATAACTATAGCTAAAAAATTTTAATAAACAAGTTTAATTATTATAATAAAAGAAAATAATCATATCAAAAACTTGCAATTATCTAAAGACTACTTTTTGAACTATCTAGTTCAAGACTAAGTTATATAAATTTAAAAATTTTAAACTCTACAAAGTTTTACTATTTTTTTATAATAAGAAACTTAAAAAGTTTTTGCTATTTTAAACAATTTTAATTAATAACTTAGAAAAATTACAAAATTAGTAATGCACAAAAGACTACTTTGAACTACTTTGGACTACTTAACATCCCTATTTTGCAGTTCAACATTTTTAGTATCATTGTTGTTATTGATATTTTCGGACGTGTTTACCAAAATTATTTTGGATTCTGTTAATTGTTAATTGTTAATGTTAGGTTTTGTTAATAATAATGAATGGATAGCAGATTTCTTTGAATCAAAGTAAGCTATCTCAATGTAAAGATGATAGGTTCTTTTCAAATACAATAACGTTTTAAGTTAAAATTAGAATAAGAGTGAGTTGGAAAATTATTAAGATTAGGGTTAGGGTAGGAATTAGATATACTTTTCAATGTTTACCGTATCAGGTATAGGCGCGTAATAATGAGCATCTACGCGTTATTTTGGAACGCGCATGCGCGATAATTTGAATTATTAATTTTGAAGGAAGAAGTTACAGTTACTAAAAACTTTCCTGCGAATTTATTCAGGGGGCGCGTTATTTTGAGACGCGTTATTTTGGGTCCAATATATTTTTTTAAAAAAATTAATCGAAATAATTACGTATCTATACGGTAAGTTAGATTTAATGAGTACGTGAGTTAAAGAGTTCATAGTTTAGGCATCAAAGTACCCTCCTCAAAAAATTTATATGGTGGAATGTAAAATACCCGGCGGGTATATCCTATGTAAAAAAATTTTTCATATGAAAAATCGCTCAGTATAGTACCCGGTTCTAACTTGGATTTTGCCCGTGGAATGTATCGTACCTGGGGTACTATGGTCCGCGCTGTACGGTAGTAAATCTGGCTTATTTGTGGGTTTATAATCATGTATGCTTGTGGCAAAGGATTAGGCACCCTGTACTCTTCTTACCGTAATTGTTTCATAACCCAACTGATCAATTTTTTAAAAAACTTTAAAAAAATTTTTTTTTTTATAAATTTTAATAACTGGTGTTTTCAAAAAATTTTTTACATAAGCTTATTATGAATTCTATATATTAAGTTTAAAAAAAAAGTCAGCCAGCCAGGTCTATTTAGAAGGTTCTTAAATTTATGTGACCTATTATAACTAAGGGAGAAAGAGGTATTATAAACGATGTTTGACGAAGTTAGTGCAATGATCAAAATCAAACAATTTTGGTATCTTCTGATTCGTCTCATCAAGCCGAGTCGAATGATAACAAATTACAAAATTTTTAAAATTAAATTATTTTTTAAAAAAATGAGAAAATTTTAGCCTTGGGGTATTATGACGAATCGGATTATCTCGTGATTCCGTGGTCAGAATATGCACCAATTGAGAGGAATCGAATGGTATAATTCCATCCGATTCTGATCGCAGTATGAAGAGAGAAACTGATTCGTCATAATACCGCTTCATATACTGGTAATCTAAATATAGCTAAACATATTATGACGAATCGTGATATCTCTTGATCCTGTGGTCAGAATTGGGTGAAATTTACATTATTCAATTCCTTTTGATGAGAGGAATCGAATGGTGTACATTTCATCCAATTCTGATCACAGGATCAAGGGATATCCCCCTCCTTTGCATAAAAAAAATATTTTATTTTGCCTTAATCCAATCTTAATAACTTATTATTAGAATCAAAAAGATAATCCCTACAACTCTAATTAAAACGTAAGAGAAACTAATTTAAATATTATTTATTACATGTAGTAATAATCACCACCTGTAGTAAATATTACTTCAAATAAAGTTTCAAAAAAATCTATACAAAAATAAATCTAGTAAAGGTTGGTATTTAAGACACCATATTTTATATTTATTATTATTCGTCACAAATAGCATAATCTTATGCAGCTGCTTTCCAATTGATCACACCAGCAGCCGTTTGTCGCTCTTCACCACCCCAAGCATTACCTTTTTTGAATACATTTTTCTCCAGCGCCCCATCACACCATGGACCACAACACTTGCCAATTTCGCAAAGTTCAACGAACGATTTATTTTTTATTAACGGCATCTCCTCAAGGATCTCTTTTATAAATCTAACCAAAGTTTTCACATCCACGAGTCTTGCTACATCCTTTGTATATCTACTATACGCCCCCTTGTCATCACCAGCAAAATATTTGTTTATAAGGCGGGTTGGATATTTTGGACCAACATATTCCAACAGCTCGTAATGCGTCAGGGTAACACCTTCTTGTTCCAACACTTGTTTTGCCAATTCAACATCTGCCACTTGACAGTCACTCGATTCACATTGAAAGTTGTAGAATCGCCGCCCGGTTGCTGTGTGAACATAAGCAAACCATGGTTCGGAGTAGAATCTACTGTCAATACTTAATACTGAGGTTTTGGGTGCCATGAAAATGGCATCACCAATTCCGTTACCATGAGATGAAATAAGGACATCTACATCCTTTAAAAGTTTTGCAGTTGTCGAGAGAGAACAACCAACGTCAAAATTAAGAAACTTGATAGTGTATTTTTGTTTCAATAATGCGTTGATCAATTCTTCTGCATTCAATATGTAACGATTGCGATATCGTTGTAGTACGCCAATAACTGGTGTATTTGCATCATTCTCGCCGTTATCGAAAGTATATATTTTTGTGCTATTGATACAAGCAAACGCTCGTTTATCTGCTTGTTCTTTCTGCATATACTTTTCCCATTGTCCATTGTGAATGAAGTGATTTAGAATGTCATTCCGAAATTGATCATAATGTTCTGCTGGAATATTTTTTTCACAATAATATAGGCTACATCGATTTCCAGCACCTATTAATATATGTTAGGTAAAAACGAATATTATCTCATATAGATCCTATATTTCAGAGAAAGTAAATGACATACCAACAACGGCATTAGCGAAACAAATAGGTACAGTAGGTGGCATTACTTGCATTTCTGTCAACATATTCTCATAATTAAACACAATTTCTTTCCCATCGGTGAGGAATGAGATATCCTGGGGTATCATTCGACTTGGTTGATCATCCACTATATGAATTTGCATGAGCCATGCGTTTCGAGTGGCATTGTATGTACGCATCATGCTACGGAAATTGAACAAAAATTAAAAATAAATTTTATCTTTGATTATTAACTTATTTGATAAGTGGAAATACTTTTTTTCATTAGACAAACGTTATTCACCTTTTTCATTCACTCACCTGTATAATGGCAACAATCCATTAAACATCCAATGCGAGAAATGAAAAGGAGCATATAGACCATATACAAATACAGTATCGTTTATATATTGAACTTTTTCTGGAAAACTGGATCGTACTGTGGGTTTCCAAAAAAAATCAGAAGTTTCATCTGAATTCATAACATTAGCCGTGAGCGATATGTCATCTTGATTTACTATATAGACACCTGAAGTACTCGTTTGTTATCGTCGGCAGGCAATAATGAAGAAGGTAAATCGTATGAATAGCGATACGATGCATTAGTGGTATTAAATTCTTCAGAACTATACCATGTTTTCTATCAACACAGAGATTAGTGAACTCGCAGACAGTCGCACGGCCTTCCCCTTGACATTTTGACTTGCTTTGCGCTAACGGTGTAGTTAAATGGTCGCCGATCAACCAGTCATGGTATCCATGATATCTATCTATGTACGGCAAAAAATATAATGCACAGAGGATTAAGAGAATGAATATAACATATAGAAATTTGCGAAGTATAAGTTTCATTGTTTTTGATACATAGGTGTTTGCATTTTATCGCTTCTACAGAATTAAAGATGATCCTTAACGATCCTTAGGTATTGTTACCCCTGTTCTTTCGTCCCTGCACCATCACGATCCAATCGCCTTAATTTGATCTATATCTATCTATGAACGGCAAAAAACATAATGCACAGGAGAAAACGCTTAATTTAAAAAACTTTACAATCCAACAATTTGAGGTTATAATCAAGTAAGCTATTTGTATTTGATTAATTAATATCAAGTAGCAAGAAAATTCTAAAATATATTTCAGATATATTTATGGAGGACTTGAAACTCATAATGCATCATTTATTTTTGAGCTTATGCTTATTGCTTGCGAATTTTTTTTT
>QKWP01002929.1:25077-42641 GCA_003550325.1 Gigaspora rosea | reverse complement strand
TGTTCGTCCCATCTGAGTAGTGGTTCCGCGGTTTTGTTTTCCTGTTCACGTGTCTGTTTTTCTCTGTTTTCTTTGTTTTCTTGGGCCGACAGAGTCGTCATCTTGTTTTTTTTGTGTTTCGTGTTTTGCGGGTTTTCTAAGAGTACAGGTACTTCAAGCTTTCGTTTTTTAATTAACTGGGGCCAGGCCCCTCTACCTTTATTTTCTGTGTCCTTCTCCTTCTCTTGTTGTGAAGTTATTTCGTATTTTAAAATTTACCCCCTCTACCTACCGTGACCAGGAGAGAGTGTGTGTAGATCAGATATTAGTTTAGAAATAATTAGACAAAGATTTTAATTAATATCTTCACCCTCTGAACTCAATCGTTTAAATATTTGTAGGTTAAGGATTTAACATCGGCTTGGAAATATTTAAGATGAATTTTAGGTGAAAAAATCTTTGGGGCAAGATCCAGGTGGTATAAATGGAAATCAAGGTGCGAATCTATATTGTCTGATCTATCCCAATACTAGAACAAGTTCGTAAAGCAATCAAGGCACAAGGTGGATACCAGTACACCATGTTGTGGTGGCCATGAAATATTAAAATAGAAAAAAATTTTTTTTTTTATATGTAAAAAAATTTTTTTTGTTTTATGTTCGTGTTGTGTTTAAAACGAGCAAAAGTAATACAATATGTAATTTTAAATAAAGCTCGTACTCATAAAAATCTATTTTACTATTATATTCTAAGATTTTTTTATATGAATACTATACTATTTACAAATAAAATATAAAAAATAAAAGGATACACCCAGAATTGCGAGAAATAATGCGATTTAAATAAATTTTTTTTTGTTGCACTACTAATGATCATCAGTGTAGTTCAGAGACCAATATATAAATTAAAAAATAAATAAAGGCCGAATTCACTTTTTGATTTAAAGTTTGAATTTAAATTCATATTATATTCTATAGTTTTAATGAATCTACATCGGTTTAAAACATCTTTTTATTAACTACAAAATAAGCCATCCTGACAGAATCTGATTATCGATATTCCAAGATTTCATAGACTAAATATTTTTTTTGACCCAATGAACTTTGACAGTTCCAATATCTGTGTTTTTACTACTGATTTGGACGAAGTTTTAAATAACTTAGGGCGGACAGATACTGTGGAAACTAAACTGGGCAGGCTTCGCCGTTATCTTCAAACGTTTTGCAAATTAATGATTTATATACTTTACTGGCTTGAAAAATTAAATTAACTATAAAAATAGTAAGTATGTAACAAAGCAAAATTTAAAATAAAGTTTAAGGAAAAACTACCTTTTAACACTGCAGGGATCCTACGGATTCTGAAACTACAATTCGAAAATACATATTTCTGATCTTTGACTACATATAAAAGTCACACATGGTATGCTTAGTAGACCCGTATTAAATCTTGATTGTAGTTTTAGTTCGTGCCCTAAAGATGTCATCTACATTTGGAATGTAACCCTGAGACCCGATTCCTTGAGACCTGATTCGTTTTACTTCATCAAAAAAGCTAAAAAATAGACAAAGTTGGTCTTCGTGAAAAGGATTCTAGAATTTCCAAGTACTGCCTTTAAATAAAGTGGATTCTAATTGCTGTTGATTGGTGAAATGTTACCACGCACTAGTTGTAGAAAAGGCATTGAGTTTGAAACAAAAAAAAAGTTTATATAACGATTAACACCCAATTAACTTATGTATTGTATACATATTACGGTATTACTTGCTTGAATTTGCTCTCTAATAAAGTTTTTTGAGATATTTGATCTATACTGATCTTTTTTTATAAAAGACGTGTAAAGAGTTAAAGAGCACTATAATATGTTTTAAAAAAATTTTATTATGTGAAACTACAAGTTGCCAATTGACGATATAGTTTTTCATAGTAAGGGTTACTTTAAATTTTTTTTATATTGTGTAACCCAGTGATCTTCAAGCCAATCAAATCGATGTCCGCCATGCTATATAGCTTATTCGACTTTATAATAAAATTTACAAATGTTCTAGGAGATTTTGTTCAGTTTAGAGAAAGTTTAATAGTGTAAAAGTTAATAAAAAACTAAGAAAGGATCTTGTTTTAAAAAAAAAAGAAAATATGCTAATAATTATTGCATAAGTAAAATAAATTAAATAATATAATATATCAGTAATATATCCATTTATTATGTATCGATTACATCTGATTATATGGGCTTTGACACTGCTTTGACTCAACTTTCAAGCTGGACTTAGTGTTCCAAATCAAAAATCGATTAATCAGATTAATCGATTAATCGACGATTAATCGATTGGCTTTTCAAATATGCGATTAATCGATTAGTCCGATTAATCGATTAATCGATCAATCGATTAATCGATTAACCCAATTAATCGATTAATCGATCAATCGATTATGGCGGTTTGCAAAAAGGTGTGGCCCATGATTTTCATGATGATGATGCGGAGAATCGGCTGATTTTGCATGATTTCACATGACATAAAGGGGTCACACCTTTCTGCAAACTGCTATAATCGATTAACCCGATTAATCGATTAATCGATTAATTGATCAATCAAAAAATATAATAAACTTTTTTTTAACTATTTCTTCGCTCAAAAAAGTTTGTATTTATTCACTATAGTAATCGATTAGTCGATTAATCGATTATTAAAAAAATTTTTATCTGATTAATCGATTGTATTTTTAGATCTGATTTGGAACACTAGCTGGACTCCAATATGGTTTTTGATCTAATTTCTGAGCTAGATAATATTACTTAAAATAAAAGTTAGCAACATTTATTTAATACATTAGGACCCGAAATATATATAGGTTAATTATAAAATTATCAAATATAGAAAGATCTGTAAAAAATCTTCAAAAATAAGCAAAAAATTACTATAAATAAGTACCGTCTAAAGCAAAGCAGAATTACATGACAAGTGACCAATCAAATTATAGAAATTTGATGATCTTTGATAAAGCAGAAAACAAAAAACAGTAGTCTAAACCAACCTTGGTAAGATTAATTAAAAATATCTAAAAAGGCAATTTTGCTTATATGGGGCGCAGGCAATAGAAACAGCTCATTTTTACATATATTTTATTTTGAGATAATTGAGTTTAATCATTTGGTTTGATTTTCAGACTGATCCGGGATTAATCAAATTTCATGATTTTGATTGGTTAAATGTAACATGTGACTATCGGGTAATATTGTGATATGTTGGCTCTATGCAGCCTCGTGTAATTTTTCTTTAACATTACCTTGATTTTTTATTATACAAATCGACTTTCATTTTTAATTGAAAAATGTCAACCACGTCAAAATTTATATAAATCTAATAAAAACTCAATTTCAAAAAATTTGTAAAAATGTGCTGTTTCTATTGCCTGCACCCCATATATAATACCTAAATCTACCTAATTTTAATCCATTATGACTCTAACCCTTTAAGTTAATTTTCTAAAATATATTATGAGAATTTACTCCGCTTTAGACGTTCCCTATAAATAGAAAAGATCTGCATAAAAATATACAAAATAAGCAAACTAATACCTGACCTATCTATATATATTTTGGGGACCTAATCATCTTATCTAATTTATAAATTAATAATTCTAATTCTAACCCTAACCCTAATTCTAATTATTATTTATATTTGCTAATATAGAGATGCATCCAAATAATATTTTATTTTTTTACAGTACGCTACACTTAAAGACTATACAAACTTTAAAAGCTAATAACTTATGATTTAAAAAAGATATTTAAAAAGGAAGCACTATTTTATAGCTAAATCAATTTATTACAACTTAATGGCCTTATTTTTTAAAGTTACAATAACTTTCAAAATATATAGCTTTAAAAATATAGTATTTTTATATGATATGTAGAAATTTAACCAAAAATGGGACAAGTTATATGTTTTGGCTCTTGTTATTGGCTAATTTTTAAAATTATTTTTAAAATTATTTTTAAAATATTTATTATTAATTAATTTTTGACCAATCCGAATACAAGAAATCAAAAAAATATCAAATTTCAATATAAAATTTTTTGAAAATGTGTCAAATTACGAGAATGTGTCTTGCATTGTATAATAAAAAATAATGAATTAATTTAGCATTCACCAGTAGGGGCAGTGTCATTAATCACCTGATTATTTTTTATCAGAGGCCTACCCCCTCCCTCTTCCTTAATATATAAATAGTCAGGTTCTTATATATAATTTCAACTTTTTTTACCCCCCTCCCCCCCTAAAAAATCACCTGATTTTTGTTACTCCCCTAGTGAAATTCACCGGTAATTATTCATCTATATATAATTATATGTAGCAAAACAAATAAAAATTAAATCACTTTAATATTAGGGTAAGAACTGGGATAGGGCAGGGGGTATAGTTATATCAAAATTTTACAAGAATATTTTTTTTTGTATAAAAAAGTAGTTTCATAGACAAATTTTTAGTTAGAAGCGATTTTTTAAAAAATTCTTATTTTTGTTACACAAAATTGTTTTGCATGTTACACCTGATCCTTAATTCTAATTGGATTGGTGAAATTCACCACTAGTGAGCATTAAACTTATCCAAAAATAATATAAATTTTAATTGTTTTATTAAGCTAATAAATATTCTAAAATTTGATTGATTAATATATTTTTTTTGCTAATTAACCTGGTGATCATGTTCCATTTTATTATATAATAGGGAATTACATATGCAAATGTAGATTTGCTACCGGTTTTTTAACCTTACAACTAAAATAAAACTTGTCCAGTTACCATAGGCCAGTGTTGTCACTTGGACATGTCCATACTATATTTTTTGTCCAATGTCCAAGATTGTTCAAAATCGTCCAAGCCTATGTTCCATGTTTAACTAATCAATAAAGTACTTTAAAAAAATATATAATTATATATTTTTTTAGGTGCTGGACTCATTGGTGAAAAATTAAAATAGATTATTTTAATAAAATTTTAAGTTATTTTAATTTGAAAAAATGTTCAAAATGTCCAAAAAATGTCCAAATAACAACACTGCCATAGGCACTTATCTGTGACCTGCCAGAGTAGATTTCGTCTCACTAATACCAAAGTATCTATGTACCTCTGATTATTAGATCACTGATATGGATCCATAGCCAGTTATAACCACCAACTTTCTTTAAGACTTCTTCTACCTAGATCTGGCAAAGATGTTAACTAACGATAACTGCATATAGAACTAAAAAAAAATTCTTAACAAATATACAAAAGGGGAATAAGAAGAAACGAAAACAAAGAAGGGTGTGGCGACTTAGTGAAGTTGGTAAGTTGTCACCCCCAAGTGGCAGGTCTAGGGTTCAAATCCCACTGGCGACGCTTTGGAAAAATAGACCTGTGTTACGGTAACCATTTCCTGTCGATCGGTTGGGTATATTACCTGTAGTCCTTGGTTACCATCTCGAATGGAAGCTTTCGGGCGAAGTTGTGTCCGGTGACACAGACAAATCCAAGGAACCGGGAAAATGGAAACCCATTTGGAAAGTCCCGAGTAAGGAGGTAGCAACGATCTTTGACGGTGCTACCAGAACCGGAATATCAGAAACCGGAGCTGGAGAACTGGACGACATGACCTTCGGAGGAGAGGGTCCACCAACCTGGCCGCCGGAGTCGTACCAGAGGAAAAGGACCTATGTTCTGGAATTAGGTACCAGGGGAAGAAAAACCATAGTAGCACCTAATGCTGGGTAGATCAACCCTTCCGGGCCAACTGGTTTGGAAGTTTGGGGCACTCGGTGATGGACCGGTAGGAAAGTAATGGTGGGTACCGGGGTCGGTGTGAACCTTACAAGGGCAGAAGTAGGTAATGGTAGCGGTTAGGTACCCCCTGACTGCAAGTTGCTTGCCTCGGTGAGTGCGTAAGTTACCGAAGTGTAGGTAATACCTGTGTGGGACAGGGACTGCTCTACCAAGTTTACCCGCGAGGATAAATTAGTCCTAAGGGGATGTAGGTAGCATTCGGGACTGTCTTCGACTGACTAATGTATCGGAGGGCTGTACCGGTGATCACAAGTAGGATTGACATGCGAAGCGTTGGACCAGAGGGTTTAAATAGGCAATCCCCTAGTTGGGTTGTAGGTATGGCAACTAGTGTAGAACCTTTGGGCGGACTACTTAAATTAGACAACCAAAAGTTGTACTTGTGGCTAGTTGTACTCTCATTCAATGTAACTCAATTGTGGGTGCGCCCAAAGAGGCGCCCTTGATCCACAGGCTTGATTAAATAAACTCTCACCCAAAGCGGGAACTTAGACAAAAAAAAAAAAAAAAAAAAGAAACGAAAACAAAGGGATAAGTAAAAAAGAGAGAAAACTACTAAACCTAAATGAAGAAACAAAGATAAATGGACAAGATGAAAAAAGCAAAAAAAAAGTCAATGGTATGACATATTAATTGGTTAATATATTAAAAATGCATTTAAAAAAAATATGCATAATAAACAGGTTTTGTATCAGTTGGAAGGTTCAACTGTACATATAATTTAAAAATATGGGCTAGGTGCTGGAAAAAGGGCCAAAAATAATTTTTCAAAAGAGTTTTTTTACATAAATCAATTTAATAATTATTTTTTACTTAAGATAAGTAGTTGTATTAATAAAATATTGCAGTATAGCTCTTTAAAGTTTGCATTTTCTTATAATTTATTATGTAATTTATAATATAAAAATGGATTTTCTGAAGATCTTTTTGTCATTTTCGGCCCTTTTCCCAGCACCTAGCCCATATTTGTATTTAGAGAATATAGAACATGCACTTATTTTACAAGTCCTAGCTTGGAACCAGACCATTTCTTAGAGGATATGCACTTAAAAAGAATTGGCTAGATTTAAATTAAGTTGTATATATAGTTAGTTGTATACTCATTTTATGTAATAAAAGAATTATGCAGTTCAATAAACATAATGAACTATCTTTATTAAGATAAAAAAAACTGCAAAACAAAAATTTGGTAGTATGAAAAGCAAAAACCAATTATTTTAGTAAAATAGTTTTAAACATCTCACAGTCTAAGAAAAAAAAACATCCAGTGGGGTTCTAGCTTACAATTCCGCGAAATATCGGTACCAAAAATAGGACACGGCCTTCTCAAATAACAAATTTACAACATTTATTAATATAGTCTAGTTTAATAAAAAAAATTTTTTTGACATCTTCACAACCAACGGTAATGCAAATCATTACCGAAAAAAATGAAAAATACTTGAGCCTTAAATTTTTCTATTTTTTACCCAAATATATATATAAAAATACAATTTGATTTCTTGTTTTTACATAGGAATTCGCAATAACTAGCAGCGACAGCATAAATAATACTAGTCGTCTTTTAGAGATTAAATGCATACTAATATACAATGCTACAGACTGCTTGAATCCGAAAAATCAAGTCATAGTTGTGATCCTATGCTATCGGAAATCACTAATCCTAAAATAAGAAAAACCACAAAACAGTCAAATTCATATATTAATCATTCCTTTATATTAATAGACCATTAACAACATGAACTAGAAGTGATATGTTTTTCAGATTAGGACTTTGTGGATCTTGAGAGGCGACTTGATAATAATACTGCTCTAGCCGTTGTTTCACCATCGGTAAAAGTCTTTCGCAATGCTCTCGAATTATAAGATCCTAAAAATAATGCATTAAAGTCTGAATGAAATGAAATGAAAATGGGAGGAAATCAAAGTGGACATTAATCCTATACCTTTGGATTAAGTTTAATAACTGCCTCCTCCATCCATGCAAGTTTTAGTTCAGAATATTTATTTAATTCCAAAGAAAGGTGGTGAATAAGCGAAAGAATGACAGGCTGTGAAAGTAAAGGTCTCGCAGGTGGAAATACGGTTTTCGGGCTAACATTACTACAAAGGCGTAGGATTAAAGGTAGTTCATGTGACGCAAGGACCTAAATATAAATAAATAAATTAATAATAAACAATAAAAACAACTTCCTTATTTCTAAGAATAAATAAATACTAACCGCTACAAATGCATCTTCATAATTCTGAGCCTCTAATGCTCTTTCTATAACAGAGTTATTTGAATCTTCCAAGCCAGCCGTCTCTACAGGAGAGAATAACTGTTGTTGTTGATGCTGATGTTGCTGGTGTTGCTGCTGTTGATGTTGCTGCTGTTGATGTTGCTGCTGTTGATGTTGCTGCTGTTGAGAAGAGGGTCTTCCAGATGAAGAAAAGCCATATGTTTCTTGTTGAGTCACAGGGGGTGGTTGAGTTGTAGCACAGTTATGTGGAATCAAAATGCGCTTCAATTCACCCGAAAGTGACCGAGCTAGGTGATGTTGTAATTCGTCAGATGTACGATTTACCTGTTGCTCAACATGTCTCGTAAGATTTGATTGTGGATTAACTTGCAGGTGTAATTGCTGAAGCTGTTGTATAGACAAAGTAAGATGCTCCAAAGAAGCTTGTAAACGTGCCAAAGCATTCTGATCACCAACGCTTCCCATATTTGAATATGAGGAAACTTGTGCACTCTTGTGAGCAATGTCTTGTAGACCAGCTTCAAAAGTAGCAGTTATCTGTTCAAACATTGCATTTGTAGCTTTTTGATAGGACGGAATGAGTACAGTTGTAAAATTTTCTCTGAATGTTTCTTCAATAACTGGCCTAATGGACTTGGAGACACCTTTAGCGATTGATTCTATGACTGGAGTTTTTGCAAGAACACGCTGTACATTATCTGCTACAGATTTTTCAATAGCAGCTGGAATATTCTAAATAATTGAATAGATAAAGAATGAGACAAAATTTTCGTATATAATTATTATAATTGTTAATCGAACCTTATTAACAGCATCAACCATTCCTTTATGAGCATGCTTGTCAACGGCAGTAGTGACCATCTTGCTTAATGTCGGTAAAACGGAAGTTTGAACTTCATTACGGATCGTTGATTCCAATAATTTAGTCGTATTGGTGCTGAGAGTCTGAGAAACTATCTTAAGAATTGCTTCTTGGCGTGAAGTTTCTGCAGCCTGATGAGCTATGCGTTCATCTTCAATCTTTTGAACTAATTTTTTAGAAGAATAATTTTAATATAATTTATTGAACTTCTATTCGATTCAAAAAAAAAAAAAAAGAAAAAAAACATGCATTGTTTTTCTAATTCTTTTGAAATCATCTTTCCGAGCTTATTGGTAACGTTGTCTTCCATTTTCTTTATTTCCTTCAAGATTGTCTGCATTTGGGCTGGCGATATTCCGGCGCCAGAAGTTGTCGTCGAAGACTGCCCGAATGTGGGAGGGACCTCCGGACCAGAATAAGATTTTCCACCGGATACTTTAATGTTAGTGCCATCTTGAAGTATTTCTGTTGCCTTCCTATTTTTCTCACCACCTGCGTTAGATTTTCCGTTCTTTGGGACCCCTTCTGCAGACTTTTTTCCCGCAGATTTGTTAGTAATTTCTGAAGATTGAATAAAATTTTCATTATCCTTTTCTTTTTCCAATCCTCGACGCGACTCCTTCCTCCTTGAAGTCCTTTCTGAATCTGAAGATATCTCTGCATTCTGAACCACTGATGCAGTACTCGTCGCGGCAATTGTTTTCTTTTTTTCTTTCAATTTGGCTATAGCACCATTGACAGCCGTGGACAATTTAATATTAGTTGTTTTTTGATTTTCTACATTTTTTGCTTCACTCTCATCGGGCAAATACGTCGACTCTGACATATTTCCTTCTATTATCATATTTTGTTTTCCGGTCGATGTAGACTCATCAACTTCAGAAGTTGCAGAAGCTATTTCAGGTCCATCACCTGCTAAATATGAATTTTCAACTGCTAATGTCTCTTTGCTAATGTCTTTTTCAGCAGTGCTTTCTTCGACATTAACGCCTTCAGTATTTGATGAAAAATCAAGCGATTCTGAATAAATGGCACCTTGCTCTTTTTTGGCATCGTCCTCATCGTCCTGCCGTTGTCGATCAAGAACTCTTTCTGCGCTTACATATTCGGGACACGCATCAATATTCGGAGGCAATAACAAATCCCCGCTTATGCAGTATTGTTGTACAGCTTTAGATTGAATACAATACAACGAAAATCCATTGGAAGATGCGGTATCCGGTATTATAACGAAGCTACCAATTAATTGATTTACCGGAAACTCTATCATATAATCAAACTGCACAGAGTTTAAGATAGAGAATTCATCCGGAGTTGTTATAGAATCGTATTCAAACTGCCCATTACCCATCAAGTTGGATTGATTAAACAAGTCAAGCTTCTCCAAATTTTTGCTTGGCATGTTCAAATGCAGAGCAAAAATAGATATCCTAGCACTATTAGTTATCACAAGGGTGTGCGATCGTTGATCAAAGCTAATACAATTGAACATGGCTTCTTCCTTTCGATAGCCTTTGTTCAATGAAGAGCGACGTTCAGGAGGTGGTAAAAATTTGATCGACTGTATGTACTCATCAGACTCTACATCGTAAAGGTGAAGCATAGTATTACGTTCCGTACCAATAACTACATACCGGAATTTAAACGAAGATTGTTCTGATGAAAATTCTCCTTTATCAACAAATAAAACGGAAGACACTTGCTGTCCATCAAGAATGATTTTGCGCACAGGAGAAATGCTCATATCAGATTCAGATTCTTGATTTAGTGCACTAAAAATGACGCAGTCTTCGCTTGCGGTTGCCAAAATTGTTCCGTCATAAGAAAAGGCCAAGTCACTAATGGGCTAAAAAGAAAATATATGGACATAATATGTCTTAATTATTCAGACACATAATACTAAGTAAAACTTTTGTCACAAATGACAAACCTTATGATGAATTTGAGTTTTTAATATCTTCTCAGATATCTCGGATTCCTTAAAGCTCCCTGTTTCATTACCCTCTAAGATCTTGATAATATCGAAGACCATAACTTCGTTCGTATCAGCAGCAACGGCAAACAAGTTTGGATTCAATGGATGCCATACGGCACGATGATATCGTGGTTGTTTTGAGTCCTCAAGTGACTCTCTGGCATCAATTTCAAGTAATACTTTGTATCTGATTTACAGATTTGTAAGGGATCAATGAAGAATATCGGAATGACTTAGTTGTACTGTTGCAAACCGATGTTCCTTTCATAAATGACAAAATAAGAAAGGATGGCATACGGGATTTCTGCACTCGGTTCGGATGGTGGCTCAGAAATTTCCCAAACAGTGATTTTACTATCACCGCCGATAGTCAAAAGTAGCTGCTTTTCGGACTGTCCTTGATCAAGTCCATCGTGTGACGTTTCCCGAATACACATGTCAAGTATAGACTTATCCTTGTCATGATTTCGCAATAACGTTTTGCTCCCGTATAAGGTGCTAATCACTCTAATTTTCCCACCTATATATTAAAATTAGTGGGGTATAGGTTAGTTTCAAAAAAGTAACCAATCGCTACCACCAAAAATTTTATACCTTTAACGACATAGCATATGTAGCGCCCGTTGACTGCAATGGATTTTCCAAGACGATATTCTAAGTCACTTGGAATAAGAGTTATGGTTGTAAGATCCAGGTCCTTTGAGCACAAAACCTTCTCATTCCGTTCACCAGTATCGTACAGAAGAATTCCTCTGGGAAGTTTTACGCCATCTGGAATGCTAGTACGCATACAAAATAAAAAAGAACGGTTCCGATATTCTATGTTTTAATAAATGATTTTATAAGATAGTTTCAAATCACGTACAGAATAAATCAATATTTTTTACCTTGTTTGACCTTTGGGCGCTGAGCTCGCGCGTACATTCCAAGCCGAAAATCCAGAAAGGAATGGTTCAATTTGTTGTTGAGATCTATAGAAAACACCACCTTCTTTTTGTACTGTTGACACATCTTTTTTCTTCTGTGAAGGTGGAGATGATTGTGATGTCCACTGATGAACTACTGGATGTCGGTGAGAAGGAGAAGATGGCGGCGATTTTTTTAAAAGGTCAAATGGATTACTATACGTGAATATCGATTTGTTCGTTACGGGTGGTGAATGTTTAGTAGCTGTAGAAGTGGAGGTTGGTTTAATCGATTCCAAACTAGATAATTTATTATAATCAATGACTTCAGTGGGGGATGATAATTGTTCATCTATTTCAGATGTTTCCTCAAGAAAAGAGTTATCTTCGTCTTCTGGATTTTCATTTGAAACTATTAAAGTTTCAGGTTGATATTGGATTTCATTTTCTTGCTGACTACGATAAATAGCTTTGTTAATTGCTCTGTTAATGATTATTTTTTAAAAGTTGTGACAACAATTACATCACAGAATTATACCTTTCTTCAAGGGGTGTAGAACGGCCAAATAGCGCAAGTTTAAGAGATTCAGTTGAAGCTTTATCAACGTTTAAAGTTGGGTCAACTGCAGTTGAAGAGGGTAAATTCTTAAATTCGCCATTTGAAGGACTTTGTATTTGACTCACTACAACACCATGTGGTGTTGTTGATACAGGCGAAGTAAGAGAATTTTGATTTATAGTACTAAACAACGATGTCAAAGGGTTAGGTGACATTACTTCTGGTGCAGGTAATGGTGGTGGCGGTGGTGGTACGGTAGTTGGTGAAAAAGCAACAATGGAATTATACCCAGTTGGCTGAGTAAATGTCTGATTAAATCCAAAAGCCTTGGGAGAGCTTTGTCTCGGAGGTGGAGTTTGTTGCGAAGGCGGATAGGAGGGTGGTGGTGGACTTTTTTGACCAGCCATTGTCGATTCGGAGGGTGACGCTTGGCTTTTGTGAAGAATACTCAACAACGTTGCCGAAGCTGGATCCATTTTTTAAGAATTGTCACAACGTCCTTTAAGTAAGTATTTATATGCCTTATCGATACGCAATTCAAAAACGAAAATTTTCTTATCTATGATAACGATAATTTTAGATTTCAGAATGACAACCTGAAGATAACGTTCAACCTTAGAATTAAATGTGACAGTTTCTTGTCACATGATATTAAGAACTTACAGTTATAGGGTTTCTAGCATCTATATCTATATAAAACTATTGTAAATACACGGTCCTATGAGAGCTTTATATATTTCTGTATTTGATCTAATACATGCCTTCTCTAAGCTCACCGTTTTTCTTAATATGCTTGCATTTGTAAAAAATAATTATGTATCACTCATTATAAGGCCATACAAAGTGAATTTTTTGGTTCTCATTCAAAAAAATTTATATGTAAAAAATGTACTAAAAAAAAGCCACCCATATCATAGTCAAAAAATTTTGCAGAAATTCGACTCGGCCGGGTTATGAGAACCAACTTATTGTTATTAAGTTTGTATGGAAGTAAAAAATAACCGATTTGCGTATCGTTCCTGGCCGATGACAAATGATCTATGACTTTAATGACTTGTCATAAGTCATTTGATTACAGAAGGTTGAACCTTTTAATAAGAATCATACGTAGTGAAAAATTTTTCGTTAGCATTTAATATATCCAATATGATTTACCAAAATATGACACATTGTATAATGCAGTTTTTTTTCCCTTAAAGGTGAGTTTCTTTATTAATAAATTAATATTTGTATTAATTAATAAGCTATTTTACGATATCTGATATTGTATTAATTAACATTACTGCTAAAAAACTAATAAATACTATAATATATAATCTGCTATATATATTATAATGCAGTTTTTGTCCGGCGCTCTGGACTCAATTTCTACACATAGTGACACAAAAGTTATGTTTTTGATGATTTTTATTTGAAAATATCAAAAAAGTAACTTTGAATTTTCTGTTCCGAAATTGACAAGGCGTAGGATCGATTTTATGGGCACGTGACTTTCCGGCATCAATTGTCTTTGAGAAAAATAATTGATTTATGTTAGGGTGGTTAGAAGGGGCATTATATAGCAAAATTGTGTGAGAAAAATTTTTTGTTAGGCCAGAAAGGTATAAATCTTGTTTCTTTACGTTGCACCTGATCTTGATTTTTAATTGGTTAATTGACGTTTGAAGATCACGTGACCAGAAAATCGATCCTACATCTACCAAATTATAAATAACATTTTATTAATAAAATTATATAAAATACTATGATTCTCTAAGTTTTTCTAATTGATTTACTTCTCACTCTAAGTAAGCTTGCAAAAATCATATATATTTATTCAGGTTTGCAGACTTCAAACAGTCTTCAAACCAGACCCAGACCAGACCTCAAACTTAGCTAAAAGTTTAAGATACAAAAGTTTGAGTCTGGTTCAATGATTAAACCCAACAAAAGTAGTCTGGTTCAGGTTTGTAGAAGTACTAGCTCTGTATTTTTTATAATAGTCTTTTAATTTGTTATAACTTTATGGTCTCTATATAGGTATGTCTGGGTAGCCTTTGTACCAAATTTGTATTATCTGTAGTTTCAAAAATGATCAAAATATACTGGTATTCATTGACTAGATTACTAATGCAGTCAGACCTCCCTAAGTGCATATTTTTGGAACCAGAAAAAAGATATACATTTATAAAGAGTTGCAATTATGGAATAATCAATAAAAATACAGTACATGTGGGCATCCGTCAATAGAAATTAAGCAAATCAACATTTGAAAAAAAATTAATTCCTTAACTTTCACAGCTCATATCTCAATGAATTTTAAAGCTATCTTAATGATTTAATATTCAAAAGAAAGCTTAGATTGTAAGCTTTCTTTTGAATATTAAATCATTAAGATAGCTTTAAAATTCATTGAGATATGAGCTATGAAAGTTAAGGAATTAATTTTTTTCAAATGTTGATTTGCTTGATTTCTATTGGCTGCCCATGTTTTGTCACATGAAACAACTATTAACTAATTATATTGCATATACTCTATTACTGTATAGTACTACATATAGTACTATATAGTGCCAAAAATAAACTATCTTCAAAAATAAGCTAATCTGTTTTGGTTAAAAAACTCAAAAACATCTTTAATCTGAAAATAAGCTACCCTACAATCAATGATAGTTGCTACATAGTAAAGTTTAAACTTTACTATTCAAATTAATTAATTGATAATCCGTTTCCGAATGAGAGAAAAATACATTACTGTATATAGTAAATCGTGACACACATCACTATAAGTTTTACTATAGTCAAAAATGCTATTTCATGTTTGTTTACATTAGTCAGAAAATCATTTTATGGCAATATCTCTGCATTTGCTAAACAGATTTTAATGATATTACTACATTAGAATCGAAAATGATGCTCTACAAGTTTAGGGGGCTTCCAGAAATTACGTAATATTTTGTTACTAATAAATTTCAAAATTTTACTCCACCCACCCACACCTGATACTCTATTAGCCAATCAAATTTTATATTTTTTAAAATTTATTCATATATTTTAATTTATGAAATTGACAATAACTATTTCTCTACTGGACCAATTTAGATGATTTAACTACCAAAATGTTCGTCTCACTAAGACGATTCTAACAAGCCCAAAATCGTTAAAATCAAATCACAGGGTCTCATGATTATTCAACTTTTGTGTAATTTTAATAGTGATTTTTTAGAATCACAAGTAAAGTTCTTTAATATTAAATAACTTTTGATCCACTGGCACTTTTTGGATGTTTAACTACCAAAATGTTCATCTTAGTGAGACGATTCTAACAAGTTCAAAATCGCTAAATTCTAATTACAGGATCTCAAGATCAATAAAAATTTGTATTGTTAGACAAGCAATAAAATCTTTATCAATCTTGGAATCCTGTAATTGGAATTTAGCGATTTTGGGCTTGTTAGAATCGTTTCACTGAGACGAACATTTTGGTAGTTAAATCATCCAAAACGGGCCAGTGGATCAAAAGTTATTCAAGATTCTAAAAAATCACTATTATAATTACACAAAAGCTGAACGTTCTTGGGACCCTGTGATTAGATTTTAACGATTTTGGGCTTGTTAGAATCGTCCCAGTGAGTCGAACATTTTGGTAGTTAAATCATCTAAATTGGTCCAGTAGATCAATAGTTATTAATAATTTTATACTTTTATACTTTAGAACAGAATTATAAAAATTTGACCAGAATTATAATTATAACCTGATATTTTTGGGACCCACCCACCCACTAAAAAATCACGTAATTTCTGGAAACCCCCTTACTTAGAAATTAAAAATATATTTCCTTAGTAGAAAAATGACTTCACTTAGTCGTGAAGTGGTATTTGTGGCTTAGCAATTTTTTATAGTAAATTATATAGATCTGCGCGTCGCAATTTACTATGTATAGCTCACTTATTTGGAAATGGATTATCAATTAAAGTTATTAAGTAAACTTATTCAAAGATCAAAAACATATACTTTGAAATTTTCAGCAAAATCACAAAAACTTTTTATTTTTTAGATTTTAATTTTTATATCCGACAAAGTAATTCTGGTCATTTTCATTAGGGTCAGGGTAGAATTAGGTAGAATTAGGGCTAAAGTTAGTGTGCTTTTTGAAAAAAAACTTGTCAGTGAAATGAACTTCGGTGAAATAAACTATTAGTAAAATGAACTTGTCGGTGAGTATTTGTTGATGAAATGTTATGTCAGTGAAGTGATTGTCGGCGAAATAATACGAACCCAGATTTTACTATATCAAATATAGTAACTATTTATAATTAACCAAAAATTAATTATACATGAAATTAAAAACATATGAAGGGGAGTTAGTAGAAAAGGTACAAATTTATCTAATAAATTTGTTTCTTTTCTACTGACTCCCCTATATAGAGGATGTCTAAAGCAGGAGCAACTCATATTTCTTAATAATTTTCTCAGTTAACTTTAGGGTTAGGGTCATCTTATATTATGGTTAGGCTGGGTTTTAGATAGTTATATATAAGCAAAATTGCCTTTCCAATATTTTTTACTTAACCTACCTGAAATAGGTTTAGAAGAACCCTGGACATCTCTCATATAGATCATATTTTTTTAGCAAATTAGTTAAAATTTAAACCAAGGTCCAAATTTAAAATTTGGCGAATTAGTATTAATTTAAATAAGGGGGCATCCATAAATAACGTTATGTACCCCCTCATAGTAGCGCTGGACCCCCCCTCTACTATATAAAAAAATTTTTCAAAATCTGTATGTTTATATATAAAATTTTACAAAAACTTGAATATATTATGATCCAGTAGTCCAATCTGGATGATTTTGATACCATTCGATTCGTCTCTATGAGACAAATCCAATGGTACCAAAATCATTTCATTTGGATTACTGGACCACGTTTTATTAACGAAATACTATTAATTTTATAGTAATTTTATAAGAAAACATAATAACCAATAGTATTTCGTTAATAAAACGTGACCCAGTAATCCGAATCAAATGAAATTGGTACCATTCGAACCCTCTCCTCGAGACGATTCGAATGGTACCAAAATTATCCAATTTGGACTACTGGATCAAGTTTTAGACAAATTTTAATAAAAAAATTGTGTTATGTTAGGGGGGACCCCCCCTACATAGTGAAAAATCGTTATATTTTGGGGGACCCCCCACAAACATAACGTTATTTATGGATGCCCCCT
>QKWP01002929.1:8717-20702 GCA_003550325.1 Gigaspora rosea | reverse complement strand
AACATATAAAATTTGAAAAAATCTAAAGAAAAATTTTAATAGTAAAAATGCCAATACAAGAACTTTAAACATTTATTATATTAAAGTTTTCTAATGATTTTAAAAAAATTTTATAACAAAGTTACTAAAACAAAACTTAAAGAATATTTTTTACTTAGAAAAGATATAGCTAAAATCAATATTTAAAATTTTATTAAAAATTTTAAAATACGCAGGCAAATTTGCCTGTGTTACAATCTAAGGGATAGTATAATGCGATCAATTACAAATTATAACATCATAGACCTGTATGCCCAGTGCACTATATATATAAAAAAAACCATCTAAGTATTTTGCGATACAACTATAATCTATGCTAAAATTTGATATTTGACTTGCACGCCAGAACCACTAAGGGGGCATCCATAAATAACGTTATGTTTGAAGGGAGGTCCCCCAAAATATAACGATTTTTCACTATATAGGGAGGGTCCCCCCCAATATAACACAATTTTTTTATTAAAATTTGTCTAAAACTTGATCCAGTAGTCCAAATTGGATGGTTTTGGTAATATTCGAATCGTCTCGAGGAGAGGATTCGAATGGTATCAATTTCATTTGATTCAGACCACTGGGTCACGTTTTATTAACGAAATACTATTGGTTATTATGTTTTCTTATAAAATTACTATAAAATCAATAGTATTTCGTTAATAAAACGTGATCCAGTAATCCAAATGAAATGATTTTGGTACCATTGGATTCGTCTCATAGAGACGAATCGAATGGTACCAAAACCATCCAGATTGGACCACTGGATCATAATATATTCAAGTTTTTGTAAAATTTTATATATAAATATACGGATTTTGAAAAATTTTTTTATATAGTAGAGGGGGTCCAGCGCTACTATGAGGGGGTACATAACGTTATTTATAGATGCCCCCTAACCACTACAAATTCTCACCAGTAGCTTCATACTCAAAAAGAAAAAGCCCAAAGAATGACGATGCTAGAAGCAGTAAGACCCACCAACAAAGGTTTCAACGACAACATTAAAACAGCAAACATGCTCGTGAAAGCTCTAACAAAGATGCTAAAAGTGACGATACTCACCAACAAAGGCTTCAACAAGGCTGCGAAATCATGCCCGTAAAGGCTCTGACGACATCGAAGCGATTTATCTATTATACTAGCAAAAAAAAAAAAATTGACAAAAAAAAGAAAAAACGATGAGAAACCACTTAAAGCAAAGTTCTTAAAACAATACCGAAACAATAACCTCACACCAGAACAAGTCCCAAAAGCTAAACCTACAAAAGGAAGAAGGTTAGTTCAATCTGAGAAAAGGAAAAAAAAAAGAAAATGAAAAAAACCACTGTACTTATCTTACAAGAACACAGTTTCGTATAAGCGAAGCTAAAAGAAATACTGGAAATTATTTCAAGGTCAGAGAGAATGTTAGTTGAAAAAAAAAATCAAATAAACATTGGCAAGACTTACTTACCAAAAAGAACGCTGAAAAAACACTTCAAGGATGAAAGCAAAGATCACCAAAGACGAAAACTCAACAACCAAACTAAAAAAACTTAGAATGATGCCAGTGAAACGATAAAAACCTGAAATCACAAACGAAGATACCAAGCTTGAAATCTCCACAACAATAGCCCCAAAATGACAAAAACCTAAGATCACCAAAGACGAAACTCAACAACCAAACGAAGAAAACCCAGATTTTCCACAAACGATATCGTTGAAATGGCAAAAACCTAAAATCACAAACAAAGTTACTGAAACGACAAAGCTTGAAATCTCTACAACAACGGCACCGAAATAACAAAAGCCATACCTGATAAATTTGACACCCACTACAACAGCTCCACTAACTCCACCGCCCGGTTTTCTAGCAAAACAAACCTACAAAAGGAAGACATCAGGAAATTTTATGTATAGATATTAATCGATATATAACTGTTAATCGTTTTATATCGATTAAAAAATAATGATATATATCGATTAACCGGTTAAAAATCAATATATATCTTAATCAATATATATCATTTTTATATTAAATCGTTATATATTTACAAATCGATTATAATCATAATTATTTGAAACAATATATAACAATTAACAGATCTTTGACCCGTCATGAATAAAAAAAAAAAAACAAAGTTCAAAATCCCTTAAGCTCATTTGATCTGTAAGCTACCATAGATCACAAAAATATATTCCACAAAATGTGTAAAAAAAAAAAAAAAAAGTCTGTTTTGACCTATTTTTACCCCCTCTTCCTTTTACCCCTTTCTTACTTTTACCCCTTTCTTCCTTTTACCCCTCTTTTTCTTTTGTTCCTCTCTCCCTTTTTCTTTTTTTTTTTTAATATTTCGAATACTTTCGAAATATTTTAGGACGATCTGTAACCTGGATTATATCAAGAACGCTATTTTCGAAATGTTTCGATGATTTTCAATAATTGTACTACAAGATTAGATTAGATCTTTGTTTATTTTTTTTTGTTTATAATTTCGATCTTTTATCAATTTTACATTGGTTTTTCGTTTTCCTTTTGTTTCATTTAGTTTCGCTTAGTTTTGTTTTGTTTTGTTTAGTTTCGGTTTGTTTTTTTTATATATATATTTTTTTTATTTTTTAATTTTTTTTATTTATTTCTACACTTTACCACTAGCACTTTGCAAGAAATCTAGTGACGTTTTGGTACTTAGCGCAAGCTAACTCAGCTTTTTGACACTTTGCAAGAACACACAACACCTTTTTCTAGCAATTTCGAAAGTTCAAGAATGCAAGTTTTTGCAAGTTTTTGTAAGGTTTTGTTTTATTTCTTTTTTCGTTTCATGTTTTTGTTTTTGTTTTTTTTATTTTTATTAATTTATTTTATTCTGGCACTTTGCGAAAACCTTCGACGATTTCTAAATTGCAAAAACACAAACTCGCGTAAATAGAGATTTAGGGCTTTGTTTATTTTTTTATTTAGTTTGCTTACATTTTTGTTTTTTGTTTGTTTTCTTTTTTTTACATATTTTTTTGGAAAATTATAATTGGCGACCTGTCGCCATGACGACCCTTTATAGTTTACCAATCATTTTAAAGCTTAATATAAACAGCCGTTGGCCACTGCATACAGTATCTTCCAATAGTATTCTACACAATTTTAAAAGATCCCAGGTACGTACGTACATACGTACTGTATGCAGTGGCCAACAGTAATATGGCTAATTAAGTATCAAAGCCTGTTTGGCGTGCATATAAGCATAGTGTCTTTGGCATACATATAAAAGCATATCGATAGCAATAAAAAAAAAAACTCCAAAAAGAATAGTATTACGTAAAATGATATTTCTTTCGTTAACTTCAAACTATCATTAATATTCAAGTTTTTTTTATGAACAAATCATTTTCAATACGAAGTTCTATTATAATGAAACATTAGCTCAAAGTAGCAAATCTTTTTCAAGTCATCAAGATAATATAAATTCACATCCTTTATTTATCTGATACATAAAGAGTGTCTTGAACCATATAATCTTAGATATAGGGGTTATCGAATACGTAGTGGTAGTAGTTTATTATTTTTAATTGGTGCCACAAATTGTAGTTTTGTTTTTTCATTTCACGAGATTTTTGTATCATGTACTGTACAAATAAGGTTTATCCACTTAAATAACAATTCATATACTTAATATATAAACAAGGACGAAAGAATCTGTGAGTTTCAAGGGTTGAAAAGGCTAAGAGAGCAAATTAACAAGTATACCAAAGCCAAAAAAAAACGAAAGTTCTCAAGGATTTTTTTTTTGAACCCTTTCCCGAAGGGATGCCAGTTGGCGTAATTCTAGGATTCTCATATATAAACAAACAGCTTTAAAAAAAAGGTACAAAGTGATTAGGAGCCGTAACGTAATATTTTATTGTCGTTAGAATGTTATGACCATAAGTTCAAGTCCTTAACATTATGAGCAACATTATTTTCAGGTCAAATATGGAAGAATCAAATTTTCAAGATACCGAACTTGAGGCGTTAGTGATGTATGAAAGTGCAAAAGAATTAAGCGATGCTGATAGCAATGAGTAGGCAACATTATAATATTCGTTGTAATGATTAATATATTTTATTGATCTTTAATTTTTTTTAGGTTTAGTGATGCTGAAGATATTCCTGAACTTTTTGTTGGCAAAACTTTTCAAGATTGGGATCAAGTAAAAAATTTTATGAAAAAATATGCTGCTGCCAAAGGCTATGAAGTATGGATTGGTGGTGGTAGAAGAAAAAATGCAGAGACTCAGCAAATAATAAAGCGAATGTATTTATGCCGCCATTCTGGAAAACCTCCAGAAAACATGAAACCAGGTGGGACGTCTTGTCGAGTGGGATGTCCATGGAAAGTTAATATATGGTTTAAGAAGAATAAAAACTGTCTTGAAGTCACGACCTTGAACAATCAACACGTGGGCCATGAACTTAATTCATCAGCAAAACGGTTTGATTTGACATTAAGAAAGTTACCAAAGGAAGTTATTGAAGAAATTCGTTTTTTAACAGTTACTGCTAAAGCAGATGCAACCATGCAATATAGAATAATCTGGGAAAAATTCAAGATTAGAATACATAGACCAGATCTTTATAATATTATTAATGTTTTTCGTCATGATTCAACACCAGGCAAAGAAGATACTGCCACATTGTTAAAGAAACTATATGAAAAAAAATTGAAGATCCTCGATGGGTGTTTTCAATGAAGCTTGATCCAATTACGTCTTCTTTAACCCATCTTTTTTGGATGAGCCCTGAACAACAAATTTTGTGGTTACATTATCACGATATAGTAATGCACAATAACACATGTAAAACAAACCATTATGATTGGCCTTTGTCAATTTTCGTTACACCTGACAATAATTTAAAAACGAGAATAGTGGCCCAGGCTATTGTTGATGACGAAACACAATCTTCGTATGAATGGGTTTTCGAATGCGTTAAGGCTGCAACAGGCTCAGAGCCAAGGGTGTTCGTAACAGATGGTGACCCGGCAGTTAATGCCGCCATAATAGCTCAGTTTCCTGATACCTTTCATATGCATTGTATATGGCATATAAGTCAAAATTTGCCAAGAAATCTAAAGGGTACATTGGGTTCTAATTTTAATTCTTTTATAAAAATTTTTATGCAGCAAGAAACAGCTTAACGGAGAAAAAATTTAATGAGAGGTAGTAGTTATTATAATGTGCAAATTTTTCAATAAAGATAATCTAAATATTTTACTTATCTCAAGATAGGAGAAGCTACTACAAGATTATCCGCAATCAAAAGATTATTTGATGAGAGCTTTGGGATCTAATATTCAATCGTGGGCACGTGCTTTTACCAATAGGCAGTTTACTGCTGGCGTACAGTAAACGTCTCGTAATGAGAGTGAAAATTCAACATTAAAGCGTCTTTTGGGAAGTTCAAACCTTTCATTGTGCGAGTTATTTGATGCTTTAGAAGAAAGATATCAAGAGGAATGTGATTATTGTGAGTTTATTAACTGGAAGCAAACTATACCACAAGTGGGGCCAAGAAACATAGCCAAGACTATTTTTGAACCCGTAATGCATCAATTAACTGAGTTCTTAATGCCAAATGTAATAAAAAAACAAGAGGAGCAAATGGACTTAAGTCTTTGCTACCATGCTATAGAAATTGAACTCGAGGCTATACCCTTTAAAGAAAAGGTAGCGTTTAACATTACCTCGTGTATATAGTATACCTCCGTATTGTTCTTTTTGTTAAATTTTTTTTTATTTTTTTTACTTTAACAATATTTAGGAAGTTGATGAATCAGATTGGTGTATCGACAATTTATTCGATTGCCCGCAAGCACAGCTGAGTTTATTCATAAATAATTTCTCAACGATTCTTGAAATTTGGGAGGTTCAGTACTTAGCAAATTCTGGTTCTTCTCATTTTGTATATCTTTTAAACGATGGTACATTTCTTTGCACATGTATAATCATTAAGTCTCATGGTTATCCATGTCGTCATTTTTATCGTGTTCTGACTCTTACTCTTACCGCGAGGTTTCATATTGGTTTGGTAAATCGACGTTAGTACAAAGACATGCTGCAGGGGTCTGATATATCAGATAATGAGTTTATAGCTATTTCTTCAAACACGTTGATATCGACATCAAAAGCACATTCCCTGCTTATACGGTTTATGGAACTATCTAAATTTGATGCTATAAGGGCTGAAATGTTTGCAAATAGTGGTTCGGAACAATCGTATGAAGAAATATCTAAAGCTATATCAAAAAAACGTAAATTTGGTGAAATTTGGGGATTAGGAAGAAAGATAATGGTTGATGCAATTGAAGATAGTAATGATGAAATTTATTGTGAAGTTCTTGATTTTTTTTTGTTAATCCAAAGAAAAACATCACAAAGAATTGTTAATAATGATATGAGTAATGATTTTAATTATGATCATAATGACAGCATAATGGATATTCAAAATCCTATTGAACGACGGTCAAGAGGTCGACCTAAATCAAGTTCAAAAAGAATTAAGAGTGTATTAGAGAAGCCTAATAACAAAACTAGATATAAGTGCAAGATTTGCAAACAAATAGGCCATAATAGTAAAACTTGTAAGGAAAAAGAGCTGTCAGATGTTAATTCAAATGATGAAAATGATGAAATCGAGAGATAAGTTTATTCAATTTATCCGCATTAGCACAAATTTAATATATGCACCTAACTATGTTATTAATTTATGGCTAATTGCATAGTCAATGTAAGTAACAAATATTGTATTTAATATGTCTAAGTTTAATGCTAACAAATTCTATTCGTGTAGGTTATGATGAAGAATTATCGACCGTAGATTCAGACCACGAAAGCGTTCAAGAGGATATAATAGAACCGGGTACTAGTTAATTTTATTCATGGTTAAATAATATAAGTATTGTATTATGTCTTATTACCTTTTATCACCTATATACGTGTAGGATCAAGTAATGTTATGGTAGTGATTTCGTTATCGTCTATGCTGCCAACTGACTTCAAAAATAATAGACAAAGACAGTGTAGTATCTGTTGTCAAAAGGGGCATAATGCCCGAACTTGCCCAAATAAGGAATGATTGGATTTAAGATTTATAACAAAAGATTATTTCAATACTGTAATCTGTGAAAAAATTAAAATTATAAGATCCTATAAATATTTTAGACTGCCATTTTTAGCGTATTTCTTTTATTTATTTACATACGATCATACATCATGGAGCTAATATTATTACTCGAATAAGATACAAGATTTATGTCCAATTGTAGAGTTTCAATTAGGCTAGTGAGGAAATGATAAGTCCGGGCAGCATAGTATAAGAGTATTAAGGTCAGTACATGTTTCATTTATTTCTCTTATCCATTATAAGCTCAACTTTTATTAAGTATAATTTGCAATTTTTGGTTGATCGACATGCGAACCAACATGGTTTAATCACTCCAATGTTTATTTTCTGTGCTCCCTTATCTACCCCCAAATAGAACTTAGAAAAGATAAAAAACAACAGGTTACTGGCCTTAGGTTGATTAATTATGAAAGAAGTTAATTTACCGAAAATGGAACCCAACCAGAGGTGGCTTTACTCTGAATAATTTGTTACTTTTGTGTAAACAACAAATTTTTCTTCAAATTCTCGGTTCCTATCAAATTTTGCTTGCTCTTCGTTAATTTCTTCTTGGCTTGGAACGTGGAAATATTCTTTAAATTCTGGGTCGTTCAATGTCAATAGCAGCTCAATAACCAGAATTTGGGTCGTCTTTAACCAAATCACGATAGAACTTGAACAAATTAATCATTGAAAAGAGTTAATTTGTGTGTTTTTGATTATAGAAATTTAAATAAAAAAGGATCTAACTTTTCTTGTTCACTAGTTGGCACCAGAACACCATTTATTTTTTTTTTTATTGAAATTAGTCAAAGAAAATAAAGCCGAAGTAAGTTTTCCAGATTTGTCTATTCTTTCTGGCTTTCCAATTAAAATCGTTCTTTCAATCCAAATTATAAAAAGGAGTATTTTTTTGCCAGGTTAGATTAACAAATTAAAATTAAAAAAAGAAGTAGAATATTACTATGAAGAGCAAAGGAGAATTTATTGTTTTTAAGATAAGAAGTGGATTCTAACCCAAAATACGGCCAAGGCTGAACAAAAAAATAAAGTTCTGCAGGAAAATAAAACAGTCTCATTGCCAATAACTAAAAATCAAGAAAAAACTGCTTGGAAAAAAACCCCCTAAAAGATAAAGATATAGTTCTTTGATAGCAATTCAATGCAAAAACTTCACAAAAAATATCCTCTCTACGACTGATTTAGCAATAAAGGATACCCCAACAACACTAAATTCAAAAATTTTCATCAATTCACAACAACCAGTGTTTATCATATTAGTATTTTATCCAATTTGTCTGTTTTCTTCGATATCGTAGTCAATATCAAAATCATGATCATAGCTGGAAATCCCAAAGCAGAACAAACAAATAACTTCTATAATATTCAGTGAGTTAGAAAAAAGAAGAAATCTATAGCTTCTGTGCCATGCTTTAATTTCGTGAGGCACAAAAAGAAAATCAATGAGAAGATTGTAAAAAACGAGTTTTCAAAAAAGAAACAAGACAAAAATTAAGCCAAGAAATGACAAGTTGCGGTTAACTAAACATGAAATAAAAAGAGAGGAGGACTATACTTAGCTAGTTTTTGGCAAAAATAATCCAGGATTTTTCCTTCATTCTTAGATGAATTGGACTGACAGTTGGTCTGATTTTGGGAATAATTTTTAGTTTTTTCTATAACAAAAAACAAACTTCCAACTTTTGATGCTCGTTATGGTCAGATTTGTGAATTCTTTTTTACGTTTATTTTCTCAATTTTGAGCGATATTGAGAAATTGTTGAACATTTTTTTCTCGTTCAGTTGCATTAATGCAGATCTTTAAATGCTTTCAGTAGTCAAAATCGTTAAGTATTTTTCTAAAAGAGGTCTCAGTAATTTTAGGAAAAAATATTAAATATAAAATCACTGGAACTAGTAGTGGTGCTGGGTCTTGATGTAACATCATTCAACCTCTTTTCGTGGTTCAGGCTAAATTAAATTCCCTGGTTAACCTAAACGCTCTTGCAAATTGTGCAGTTGGAGAGTTAAGAGAAGTAAAAGAAGAAAAAAGCAGAGAATAAAAACCACTCTTGTATATCTTTTTGCACTAAGATGATATAACCAACAATAGTTTTTTTAGTCAAACTTCAAGCCATTGGCAAACTCGTTTCTACTTTTTCGAATAAAATAGTGTCCGCCACCTCTGCTTGACTTTTCTTTTTCTTTTTTCTCCAATGAAATTATAAATTATCAGTAGTATCAGGTATGTTAGATTATAGAAATTATAGGAAGGAAATTGAATCTATACGTAGTGCTAAACATTTCTTTTTTGTTATACCACTTGAACAAATCATTAGGAAGCAATGTCTTTTAAAATATATTTTCACGTTAATTCTGGTAAGTTTATATGCATTAACCAAGTTCAAAACCGCGAGCTATATCCTGGGTAATTAGGCATAAGCAAAAGTTTACTATGAAAGTCTAACTGATGTTCAGTAGCATAAACCGATACATCATTATGCTTTCCTAGTAAACCTTCACTTATGCCTAATTACAGGCTACAACTGATTTACTCACGCATAGACTTCTGTATGCTTATCTAAAAATGAACCTTTATTATATGATACGCATCGTCTAAGATTTAATATAACAGTACTTATATTCAACCACCTAAGTTAATAGATAAGATATCGTTTATTAACATCTGTTTGTTTTGGGTCATTTGAAAAAAGTCTACAGAAATTATTTTCGTATCAATCTTGGTAAGTATGAAGTTGTAAGTTTTTTTTTAATGATATAAATAGTTTAACTAAATGATATTTCTTTATTAGGTAAACTCGTGATCAAAGTTCGCAAGGAGTTAATATCTTCGAAAGTATTTTATTTTCGCACCAACTGTAGAGATCATTGTTAGTATTATTTAGTAAATATAAGTGTTGTTATTTAAAATGCTGTTTAAATTTGTAAGGTCTTATTATTAATTATTAATTTTAGATGCGCATAACCTGAATCGAAAAAGACCGCTATGTGATTCTCAATGAACTACGTCCATCGATCCCTTTTTTTTTGGCAAGATGGATTGTGTTATCATCGACTTTAGTATAGTTATTCAATAACCTCAAATTATTTTATGATTGTTCATGAGTAATTAAGCGAATAAAGATCATTTATTTGTTTAGGAAGTAGTTAGTAAAAGGCATGTATATTTTATGTTGTACTTTGTTTATATTCTCTGAATCAAGTATAATTCATTTAAATCGTAAGATCAGTTACAAGAACATTTATTATGATCAGGTAAATTTATTATAGTTATGAAATCACAAATTGTTAGAGTTTGATGCAACACTTACTCGAAGTTGTAGCTAAGTTTTTGCCTAACTAAAATTAAATTCCAAAGAATAATTCCAGTCAGTTGAAATTGCAAATCTGACATCAGGCACGACATAGATACAAGTAGTAAGATTTGTATGACAGAAATGGACCTGATAGATTAATTTTTTGTCAGATTTGACAGTTATCGATTTTGGGAAGTCAAACAGCATATATTTTGTTTAACAACCAGAGGCTGTAAGAATACTGTTCCTGATAGGTAAAAGAAATATCAATTTATGTACCTTACTTGATAAAGTTTTTAAAAAAACTTAGTGTAAGTTATTTTTGTTTTTTTTGTTTTTGAATTTTATTACATATTGATCCTTCTATCGGATGGGCAGTAATAATGAGACTACCATATTTTTATACTGTGGGTTTATTCAATAGAATCCTATCAAAAAATGGTACATAAGTTATTTTTTCACCCATCAAGAACAGTGCCGATGATCTATTAGGAATGGCATTTTTACTCGTCTCTTGGTCTCTGATAGCCTGTTGTTTAGCCTTAATTTTACTTGCTACGAAAATTTGTATTATAGTTTCTGTCTATTATCTATAACATAGAATAATATCTTTATACTATAATTATACCACTATAAGACTATCATTTTGTTTTAAAAGAAAAATTCTTGCAAGTTTTGTTTAAACCAAGCTTTATTTCGCTTTTGGTTCTTTATTTTAAAGCCGATTTAAATTCTTATTATCAACCAAACTTTAAAATACGTAGCATTTTTTTGCAAGTTTAAAAATTTAGTTGATTTTTATTATGTAAATTCAAGTATTTAATTGGCTAATTGTTATGTGTTGAACTTAAAAAAATCAACCAATCATATTATTTTTCGTGGGGTCGCTATGGCGACGGGTCGCCATAAACTAACGCTCTATTTTTTTAACTTTATTTTATTTTATTTATTCTTTACTTCTTTCGAAACTTTGCAAGAAAACGACTTGACTTTCCGGCACTTTACAAGAACACCAATTCTAACATCTTTGGTACTTTGCAAGAAGTCATAAATATGAATGAATATAAGTGAATATAGGCAAAATATAAGTTTATTTTTTCTATTTTTGTTTTTTTTGTTATTTTTTCTGTTTGTTTTTTGTTTGTTTTTTTTTACTTATTTTTTTAATTTTATTTTATTTTATTTATTCCTTACTTCTTTCGGAACTTTGCAAGAAAACAACCACTTTCCGGCACTTTGCAAGAAGTAACAAATATAAGCGAATATAAGCGAATATGAACAAATATAAGTGAATATGAACGAATATAAAGAATATAATAGTTTATTTTTTTTGTTTTTATTTTTCTATTTTTTTTTGGTTTCGTTTTTTTTGGATTTATTTTTTTTTGACATTTTTTTATAATAATTCATAATAAAATATGAATAAAATTTTATATTAAAAAATTGCGAAAACTTGTGAAAACTTGTAAAATGTTTAAAAATTTGCAAAAAGCATGATTATGTGAATATAATAATTATTAA
>QKWP01002928.1:17144-33440 GCA_003550325.1 Gigaspora rosea | reverse complement strand
ACTTTAATATTAAATAACTCTGGAACCAGTGATCCGTTTTGGATGATTTTACTACCAAAATGTTCGCCTCAATGAGACGATTCCAACGAGCCTAAAACCATCAAAATCCGATCACAGGATCCCAAGATCATTATAGGTTTATATTGCTTTAATTATATTATTTTCGTATATATTAAAAATTATTATAGTATAAAAGATCTTATAAACTTTAATATTAAATAACTCTTGAACCAGTGATCTGATTTGGATGGTTTTACTACCAAAATGCTCATCTCAATGAAACGATTCTAATGAACCTAAAATCGTTAAATTCTGATCACGGGATCCAGAGATCGTTATAGATTTGTGTTATTTTAATATAATTTATTAAAAATAATACAAATCTATAATGATCTCTGGATCTCTGATCAGAATTTAACGATTTTAGGTTCATTAGAATCGTCTCATTGAGACGAGTATTTTGGTAGTAAAATCACCCAAATCGGATCACTGGTTCAAGAGTTATTTAATATTTAAGTTTATAGGATCTTTAATAATAATTTTTAATATATACGAAAATAATATAATTAAAGCAATACAAACCTATAACGATCTTGGGATCCTGTGATTGGATTTTGATAATTTTAGACTCGTTGGAATCGTCTCATTGAGGCGAACATTTTGGTAGTAAAATCATCCAAAACGGACCACTGGTTCAAGAGTTATTTAATATTAAAGTATAAAAATTTTTAAAATTTTAATAATTTTAGCCAATCATATCGCAGTATTTGACGATCAGGTGGGGGAGGGGGGTAGCCTCTTAGTAGTAAAAAATCAGATGATAAATGGTGCTCCCCTTAAAATACAACAAATATAGTGTATATAACGAACCTAAACATATGAACTATGCTAGAAAGCCTTTTCCTAGTATTATTAGTTCCAATATAGAACTATTTCTGGTGTTAGTAGTTTTGGGTTGCCTGAACCTGTGAATTTTGAGTTGTTTGGTTCTTTGAATTCTACAGTATCTGGGTTGCCATCTGGTCTTGCGAATTCCAAGTATAATAAATAGATCACTACTTTAAATAAACATTTGAACATGTTAGGTATTACATTCTATTGTTTCAATAGAAACCATTTAACCATATAAAGTTTAAGAAATCTTTAGGCAGTTCCAATTTCTAAAAAATTCTAGCATCACTAATAATCGAAGGCTAGTTATATCTAATCTTGTACTCAATTGGTTAAATTAAAAAAGCAAAAAATCTACAAACAATAGATAGGATTTAGTATTTTAATTAGTTAGTTATAGTTAGTTAGTGGGCAGAGTTAGAGTTAGAGTTGGCTAGTTTAGTTGGTTGGTTAGTTAATGAATAGGGTTAATAGGGTTAGGGTTAGGTTTATCTAGTTGGTTAGTTAGTTAATGGGGTTAGTTAATAAATAGGGTTTGTGAATAGGGTTAGAGTAGTTGTTAAGGTTACAGCTAGTTAGCAGATAGGGTTAGGATTAGGGTTAGGTTAGGGTTAGGTTAGGGTTAGATTGGTTTAGCGATTATGATTGGAAAATTTTACTAGTATCATGTAATCTGTACTAGAATGTATCACGTGTTATTGGTATGTAATATTATTGGTTGTTATGCATATGAATATCAATATATTCATGTACTATATAGTTTGTATTACACTGGTAATGATCACCAGTAGTGCAATAAATACAATAAATGTCACAGATCATAATTTAAAATGAAATCTACATTCTATACTTAACCTGCTAGCCTTCTAAAACCCATTAATACTTGTTTATTATAATTTTTTTAAAACTAACCCTAACCCTAAACCCCTAACCCTAAAAAATGTACCCCAAAAAAATTTAGTTTTCGAGATTTTATACTATCATTTCATTTTAATCTGGATTTCATTATGATCTGTCACAATAAATAGCAAAGTCCTATATTTATATAAATGTATAAATTAACCTACAAATAATGCTATTATGTTTATATAAATCCAATTATCACATAATGTGATATAATTGATTGGAGTCAAATTGGCCCATATGAAAGTAGTTGGGTAGGCAAATTTGTTGATTTGTATGGGTAACTTAACGACGAATAATTTTCATGTTTATGTTACACGAACTTTCCGGACTTTGTTTATTTTTTACAGTTGATTCGTTCAATCACTAAGATCAATCTATTTTTAGAACATTGAGAAATATCTTTTCAAGTTAAAATATCTCGATAATTTATTAAAATCAATATCGATAATTTTCCGGGTCCTTGAATATTGGGTCGGATCGACGCGTATACTTATTTGCGCCTGTAACACAAACCAAATATGGAATAGACCGACATATTGTAAAAAAAAAAAACGCGAAAATCTAAATCAACGGTATTATATACCATATATGATTTGTGTTACAGGCGCAAATAAGTAAAAGCCGGATCGACACGTGTAATAATTTACCAATCAAAAAAAACTGGTGACGTGATAATCAAATCAATTTAAATACCATTGTTTTTTTTTTTTCGTTCCTTGCTTAGTTCGTCTCTTCTTCGCAATCCACGCTATACTCCGTGACGTTCAGCCTTTTTGCATTTCCCCTGTGTAAAGGTCTACTAGTTCCGGAAAAGGAGCTAGTTACGTTCTTTTCTTTACTCAAACAGCCGAAATATCTGAACGTAGAGGTTTTTGAGGCGAACTAGGCCTAAAGTCTTTAAAATCTTTTAGAGAAACAACCTACTCCTCGTATGGGAGGTGCCTGGAGAGATTTGGTTGGGGTATGAGACGGGTGTAAGGCGGCACTGTTGAATATTTGACAGGCAACCCCACCTTTATTGTACCTTTTTTTTCCTAACCAATGAGATACACCTCTACGTGGTGGTTAGGACAAGTAGGAAAATAACTCCGAAACTAAGTATCTTAAACTTTTTATTAAATTCATTGTTTGTATATTTTATTATGTAGAAGTTTATTAAATTTAAAAAAAAATTTTTCTTAGATTTGAATTATGTGTATTCGATTTTGATGTAATATTTATAATAAATTTAATAAATAAAGGAGTTTAAAAATTCATCTAAGAATGCATAAACTTTGTTACTTTCATGAATAAGCTTGAGTAAAATAATTCTTTAGCAAATATGAGAAAAAATTTTAATTTACACGTAATAAGTAGTACAACCAAAAAAAAAAACTTCACTAATTTGCTATAAAACTACCTACTGAATTCTATCCTAATATTTTGATACACAAATTAATTATATTTCGCGTAACTCACTGCATTTGCCCGAAGTGTTTCTTATTTACATATTTTATTACAATATTATCATACGATTATTAAAAAAAATTCATTATTTTTGTAAAAATTTAAGTCGATTTGGATCACCAGTTATTGAGATATCTGTTGTCAAATTTTGAATGAAATAGCGAATTTTTTTAATAATCGATTATTATAAAACTTTCTCTATGAATATCTCGTAAAAATTTTAGCCGATTTGATCTAGTTCACGAATAATTGCTTGTATACGATAGTCTATTTTTTTTTTTTAAAAAAAAAAAATGACTATCGTATACAAATAATTATTCGAGAAACTACTTAGACCAAATCGGCTGAAATTTTTAAATATAATAGAATATCGACATTATCTATGGTAAAAATTCGAATCGATTTGGATCATTAGTTATCTATAGTAATAGTAAATGTTTGAGTAAAAATAGCGAATTTTTTTATTTGATCATGTTATACGATCAACTATATCGACCATGCATATAATCGATTAAAAGGCTCGATCAAACTAGTAATTTTGACCGAACAATCGATCATATCAGGTTCGATTCCAATCTCTAGTTATTAACTAGTAGCTTCATCAATTCGACTTCATGTAATCATAATGGAACACTTTTGAATTTTTGAAATCATATAATTTACTAATTGCTTTAATACATTGACTTTAGCTTACATAATTACATATATATTTAAAAAAAAAATATCTTAAAAATTACACATCATAGAATTTTTTTTTTTTTTTTTTTTTTTTTTTTTATGGAAGAATTTACTCATTTGATTCGTTGCTACCGAGCCACTGTTCTAGCATTTCTTTAAGCTTTGCAATTTTCAATGGCTTAGTTAGATAATCATTCATACCCGATTCTAAGCATTGTTCTTTTGTTCCTTGAACAGCTGAAGCAGTCAATGCAATAATTGGAACATTAGATATTGATGTATTCNCCTAAATTCTTGAATAAACATAATTATAAAAAAGAATATGCATAAGTGTTTTGTGTTGCATAAAGAAAATAATAACCCAAAATTACTCGTTTCGAGTATCATAATAGGATAAAATATGCATAAAAAACAATAAATAATGAATACATAATTCTTTTGTTCTTGAAAACATTTTGAAATAAGAATTTATATGTAAACTTACAAATATAATAAAAAGTACGATGTTAAAAAAAAAAAACAAAGTAAAAAATAAAAAAAGTAAAATAAATATAAATAAATAAATACAAAATTTACAAAAAAATCCCATACACCTCAAATGTCCATGATTTACAACACATTTGATTATTTTTTTGATTATGGAAGAATTTACTCATTTGATTCGTTGCTACCGAGCCACTGTTCTAGCATTTCTTTAAGCTTTGCAATTTTCAATGGCTTAGTTAGATAATCATTCATACCCGATTCTAAGCATTGTTCTTTTGTTCCTTGAACAGCTGAAGCAGTCAATGCAATAATTGGAACATTAGATATTGATGTATTCATGGCTCTTATTGCTCTTGATGCATCAAATCCTGACATTATTGGCTATTCATTAAAATAAGTAGATGTTATTAATGATTAATATATATATATATAATTAAAGGATTATTTTTTAAAAATCAAATTTATAAAGTTTTTTTTTTTTTTTAGATAAATGATGATACTCACCATAGCACAATCCATCAAAATTAAAGAAATTCTTCCAGAGTTAGAATCTTCAGAAGTTGATGAAGAATTTGAATATTCAGTTTCTATTAAATTTACAGCCTCTTGTCCATTTGTAGCACATAGTGATGGATATCCAAGTTTTGAAAGTTGATGTTGAATAACTTTTAAGTTTATAGGATTATCTTCCTGTAATTGATCCAAAAAAAAAAAATAATGATTAAAAAAGATTAGATACTAATCAAAATCTATTATGATTATTATAATTTTTATAATTATTATAATTATTATAATTATAATTATTAGAATTCAAAAACTTACCACACATAAAATACATTTTGATTTGGAAACAGGTCTAAATCTGAATTTTGATGCACGATCATCATTTGAAGCCGAGGTGCTTTCTGATCCATCATGTGCCATTCTTTTGACTCCTAATTGTGTTGGTTCAACACTTTTACCTTTACCTTTATCTTTAACCACTGATGATTCAGTAGCTGGTTGAAGTAGGTCATCACTTTCCATTCTTTCAATATTGGGTTTAATAGTTTCTTCACTAGGTACAATAATTTGACTTTTTTCTGCACTAGATGAAGATGATTCTTTTGCAGTTATTAAATCTTTTTCTTCACTAAATGGAGGTCTATTAGTACGGTAAAAATCTTCAATTCTCAAGTCAGCTAAAGGTTTAACTGAACTATAATATTCATGTTGTATTGGTGGAGCATAAGGTTCGGATACAAAATCTTTTGAGGAAAGGCAATGAAGCAAACGTTTTTGCATCACTGGTTTACAAATCATCCATGTTTTACCACCAATTTCTTGAACTAAATTATTTCCTAATGTTCTACCATTTGCTGACCAGAACACAATTAAGACTATACATATATTATCATCACAAATCCTGCGCAACTCTTTGGCAGCAATTTTAATTTCTTCTGAAATATTTTCTCGAACATTGAAAAATGCAATATCAAATAATGATTCATTATTATATTGTTCTTTCCATGTTTTTACAGAGGTTATACATTCTTCACATGAACTAAATGAATTTACTTTTTCTACACTGCCTTCTATCAATTTAACCAATGTTTGGCGGGATAAGAAAGAATAATCTACAATTAAAACACGTTTAGATCGTCCAGATGAATGTGAGAAATCTGAAGGTTGAGACATTGTTGTTATAGGAACAGCGGATAATGATAATCGTTCAATATTCCAAGTGAACCAAAATCGACTTCCTTTTTTCACTTCACTTTCCACATCTATTAAACCTCCATTTATTGTTACTAAATGTTTACAGATTGAAAGACCAAGACCTGTACCATCTTGACGTCTTGTCATGGATTGATCACCTTGTGAAAAACTTTCCCAAATACTTTTAATAAATGCCGGATCAATTCTAATTTTAAAAATTAATAAATATTAATAAATATTAATTATATAAATTAAAATATTAAATTATAAAAAGATAAAATATAATTATTTAAATTATAAATACCCAATTCCAGAATCAATTACTTCCACACATAATCTTCCTTTTTTGGCACTTTCATCACTTGAACTATTACTTTCTTCTTCAATTTCTTCTAATGAAACTTTAAGAACCACTTCACCATTGTCAGTGAATTTTAGACTATAAAATAAAAAATAAAAAATAAAAAAAAAAAATAAAAAAGGTTATTATTTATTTTCATCTACCAGTTACCGTTAAAAGAGAAGAAAAAAAAAAACTTACGAATTAGATAACAAGTTTATCAACACCTGTTGCAACCTACAAAAAGCACACACATTTAATTTTATAAATTACATAAATGATAATAAAGTTTTTTAAATTGATTAGTTACCTTTCAGGATCTGATTTTACGTATTTAGGTAATGAATCGGGATCACAACACAAGATCAATTCAATTTGTTTATTACCAGCATTTTCACCAAATAATTCAATGGTTTTTTCCATAAAATCAAATAAGTCAAATGTTCTATTTACTAATGTTATTTTTTGTGCTTCAAGTTTCGCTGCGTCGAGAATGTCATTCACGACTGATAATACAACATCTGAAGCTCTAGTCATAATATGAACCATGTCTTTTTGATCTTCAGTCAATGGAGTATCTTCGAATGCCGATAGGACACCAATGATAGCCCCAAGCGGAGTTCGTAACTCTTTAAAAAAAATATATAAAATATATATTAGAATAATGTAACTATAATGTGATTACAATAAAAAGAATTTTAAAGTTGAAATAAAATACCATGAGAAGTATTGGCCAAAATTCGACTTTTAGCTTCATTAGCAGCTTTAGCAGCTTCTATTTGTGCTTCCCTTTTCAATTTTTCTTCCATTAATTTCGCGTGAGTGATTGCCAAACTAATTTGATTAGTTATTTGTTGTAAAAAGGTCTTTTCAGAATTCAACCATTGTGTATTTGGTGGTCGATTTGCCACCAACCATCCCCAAGTAATTGAATTTTCTCTAATTGGAATTGAAATTAATGAAACAGGTTTATTTGCAACTAATGAACTAAAGTTCATATGAACAGTAACATCAGTTTCTCTGCTATAATCCAAAGAATCCTTAATTATGTGATCTAAAAGTGGTTTAATGCTTTCGCTACTTGCTGTAGTAGAAGCTTCAGCTTCCGCTTGAACATCACCTCCATAAGTGTATTCGAATTTTAATCCTTTCATATTTTGTTCATTTGGATCAGCTGCTGCATATGCCATAATTTCATGATTAGAAAAGTTTTGGTTCTCAGATGCAAGTATGAATACTCTGTCAGATGGTAAGATTCGAAGAATTTCTTCAACAGCAGTTGTTAATGTTTTATCTAAACTAAGACCTGAACGAATTTTGTTACTAATTGAAAACAATAATTGTTTTGTTTCTGACTGTCGACGTTGTTGTAACAAAAGTTGTTGACGAAGATATGAAAGTCTAATATTCACGCGAACACGTGCAATTAGATCCCTAGCACTAAATGGTTTCGTTAAGTAGTCATCAGCACCTTTTTCCAGTCCTATTATTAATAGTAAATGCATTAATTTATGTGTGAAAAATAAATTTGATTTATATATAAAAATAAATTTGATTTATATATAAAAATAAATTTGATTATATATATAAAAAATAAATTTGATTTATATATATATATATATATATATATATATATATATACCTTGAATGCTAGCTTCTTCACCAGCTTTTGCAGATAATAAAATTACAGGAATCAATTGCAATACAGGATCATTTCTTATAGCACTCAACAATTGGTAACCATTCATATTTGGCATCATTATATCTAAAAATTAATAAAATTTATTTCAATGATCATAAAAAAAAAAATTTATGTGATTAAAAAATTTTATAATCATAATTATATCATAATTATAATTACCACTTAATACCAAGTCTGGTAATGTTGGATTCATTTTTAATGTTCTCAAAGCGTCACGTCCATCACATGCACAGTAAATGTCAAATTCTTTTTTCAATAAGCCGGACAAATAATTTCTATTAAAATATTTAAAAAATAATTAGAAATAATTTAAACTAAACATTATATATACTATATATACTATATGTAATTTTTATTTATGAAATAATATAAAAAATACCTCATATCCGTGTTATCATCAACGATAAGTACACGATATTTTTTGGAATCATTAAAACCGACAGAAATATCATCAAATGGAAACTGATATTTTTTAGATTTATCATCATCAATACTACTCATTGACATTCTTTTTCCTAAATCAGCTTCAAAATCATCATCAATATCCATAGCATCTTTATCACCTTCACCTTGCATCACAACATCAGGATCATTATCATCATAATCAGGTCTTTGTTTAGTTTGAATCCATTGATGAGATTCTTCAAGGTACAATTCTCTGCTATTAAATAATTGAGCATCATGAGATAAAGCAGTTTTATCATCATCATCACTGGGGAAATGAACTTGTTTTGGAGGTAAATGTTCACATCCAGTAGGTATATAAATTCTAAAAGTAGTTCCTTTTTTCACTTCGGATATAACCGTGATATCACCACCATGGCGATTCACTAATTCTTTTACCAAAGCTAAACCAATACCAGTACCTTCGTGACTTCTAGATTGACTAGATTCAACTCTGTGAAAACGTTGGAATAAATTTGGAATGTGGTCTTGAGGAATTCCAACACCTAAAATATAAATGTTATTATTATTATTATTATTATTATTATTATTAATATTTATTAATATTATTACATTCAACTTTAAAAGTAAAAAAATAATTGAAATCAAAAAAAAAATTTAATAAATAATAATAATCATTATAAATACCAGTATCAGCAATTTCAAGTATGACAACTTCCTGATCATCATTATGACTTGGATACAGACGAACAGTGACATTTCCTGTCCAAGTATGCTTGAACGCGTTGGAACCTTAATTTAATATAATAAAATTAGCAATGCTAAATATGAAATAATATTATTGTCCGGAGCGTAGTCTATTAAAAAAAAAATACTTACATAAATTAAAAACGATTTTTTCATACATATCATGATCAATAAAAACTTCACGTTCCAATTTTTCATCAAATTCTTTTTGATTTTGAATATCAATGATATAATCCAATTGTAAAGATCTTGCCATACTCTCAAAACATGAAGCTAATTCGAGTGTAATTTTTGCTATATCCGTTTTTTGAAAACGGGCTTCTAATCGACCAGCTTCCATTCTCGAAAACTTTTTTTAATAATATTAAAATTTTTTTATGAATTAATTAGTCAAATGTTGAATTTTTGATTTTACACATAGCAGATAGGTTAATTAAATTAATTAAACCAAACCTGTAATAAAGTGTTTACGAGTTTAAGTAGTCGACGAGCGTTACGATTAATCAATTGAAGGTTAGGAAGAATTGGCGAATCAGGAGAACACATGGAAATTGCTTCTTCAAGAGGTGACAGCATAAGAGTAAGGGGGGCTACATAAATTTTTTAAAAAAAATAATTATATAATAATTTAGTAAATTTAATAATAATAAAAAAAAAAAAAAAAATTTTTTATTTTTTTAAAAACAATAAAGTTATTGATTACTAACTTCGAAATTCGTGACTAATATTTTGGAAAAAGTTAATCTTTTGACGATTCAAGTCAGCCAACATTTCTGCTTGCTTTCTTTCTTCTTCACGTGATTTACCATGTGTCATGCTTGAGCTTACATGCCCTACAACGAGCTATTTAAGAATAATAACCCAATTAATACGACTAACACACATATATATATATAAATATATATATATATAGATAGATAGATAGATAGATAAATATATAACCTGTAAGAATCCCATGTATTCACGATCAAGAGCTCGTCTTGGATTAATTCCACATATCATAACTGAAGTTAAGACATTCTTTCCTGTAGAAGTAGCCACTGGTAGCAAGATTGCCTTACAACCATTACTTAAAGTAATAATTGCATGCTCTCCTGTACGTACAACATGTTGTATATGAAATGAAGTATCATGACTAGAAGTTGCCTGGACATCACTAGAAATACTTAATTCCATATTATTATTATTATTATTATTATTATTATCTTCAATAGTAATTGTTATGTTATCTTGTATGTCAGATAGGTAATCAGGTAATACTCTTTTAGATCGACCCTTGGTAAACACATATTCGTCAACACCATCAGAACCTTCAATAGTTTCAAGATCTTGATCAAAAGTTGTAGATACAAGACGAGCTATTCGAATTTTATTATCAGATTCATCAGATTCGATTAAATAAATAATAGCAAATGGTATATCTTCATCGTTATCTCGTAATGTTGAGGCTACCATGTGACATGAACTTTCGACAGTTTTGGCACCTTTTAGAATAGGAAAGAGGAAAGTTAAAAATGATTAATATAAATATATAAGTATATAAAAATATAAATATTTGTATATACAGTATATATATATTAAAGAAATTAAAGTAATTAAGTACCAGGGGTACGATTGCCCAATTCACCAAGGGTTTTTAATCTCCTTGTGGCCAATATTCTTTGAGTGGTCTCTTGTACAGCATTAAAGACTCCATTAACAGAGCCATCAGCTTCAAATATAGGACTTAAAGTGTAAGAAAAATAGCATTCTTCAATGTAACCCTCACGGTGTATTAACATAAGGTTGTCATCTCTGAATAAACCTTGGCCAGTGGTCATTACTCTAATAATTGATGTCATAAAGTTATAAATATTATTATATATGTTATAAATGTTATAAATGTTATAAATGTTATAAATGTTATAAATGTTATAGATAACTATTTAATTACATACTCTTGGAATTTTGGACCGAGATCATCATCATATATTTCAGACCAAGCTTCTTTGGCTGGAAGGCCCATTGCTATAAAAAAAAAAAAAATTTTTTTAAATTTTTTAACCTTTGACGATCATTTGGATGAATTGTCACGTGAATAATTACCATTTGGATGCTTCGTTTTCAATATGGGTCGATACACTTTTTTTAATTAAAAATTGATCAAAAATTAGTTTATTATTTTATTATTATTAATTATTATTATAATTATTATTTTTTTTGAACGAATTAATGCATCTAAATAAAATTAAAGCTTACTTTGATTATATATTAAGATTAATTCTGGACCACAATAAACAGCAATAGGGAAAACCGAATGTAAGCATAAGTCCTAAAAAAAAAAAAAAAAAAAAAAAAAAAAAAAAAAAAAATAGCAATTTTTATTATACATTCTTTGTTTTTTTTTCAAAATTTGAATAGAATTAGAAAAAGATAAAAGTAATAATAATTACCACGGTCGATTTTAAGGAAGGAGCCCAACTGCTCATCGGGCCCAACGGTGTCTTCGACCAGTCGAACGAGTAAACCAATTCATTCACCGGTATTTCATCGCTGTAGAGGTCCGAATCTCCGGTTGATTCATCCCCTAGGAGTGACATATATCCTTTTTATTTTAAAGATAGTGACGATTAAAGAAAAAATTTTAATATACAAGGAAAAAATTTTCATTAGTTAATTAAAGACGATAAAATTTGTTAAAAATTAGAAAATCGTGATATATAAATAATTAATTAAGTGTCCGAAAAAGTTTCCGGGGAAAATAAATAAACAAAAAATTCAAGAAAATTTGTGTAATCCTGATATCGGATCATTTATTGTCTCTCTCAGTTTTTTTTTTTTTTTAATAAATATAATAATTTTTTTTTTTTTTCTTACCTGACCAAGGTTTTGTCCAGATATATTCCGATTGTTTGGTTTCTGACATGTTTAGTGTCAGACGAAAATAATTGAATATAATTTAAAAAAGGATAATAATTAAAATGATTGTGATAGTTAATTTTAAAATTTTGCTTCGTCTTTTGCTTATTTTTGAAGGGCGCAAAAAAACGAAAAATCAGAAAAGACCAGGCCAGACCGTTCCAGACCTCAGCAGTGCATCCCTTTTTGTAAGTTTTGCGAAAAATAGGGGATGATCATGTAGGACAATTCTTTTTCTATTGCATTTATTCTAATATACAAGTTAATTCTCAAAATTTATTTAATTAGTTCCCGAGACTGTTAAAAGTTTAAATTTTATTGTACATCGATTTAAGGTAAATCTTTACCATTATATTATATGTTAAGCAGACTATATGCTAGAGATGTTTCCTTTAATATATAGATGCATGCATACCATAATTCTTACCTAATCATAATGTAATCTGCTTACTTAAATGAATAACGATAGGAACTTTATCAAACATTGATTACCGATTGGATATAAATATCTTTCGAGAGTTTCGTAAAAAAAAAAAAAAATTAAAAAAAATAAAAAATTCACTTTTAAAGCATTTTAAAAAGAATACCGAGAACGAATAATAAAATATAACGACGAATGAGTAAACCAAACTTTGGGTGTTTGTCGTTAATCATTTGGTTTATTGATGCTTATTTCTGAAACGGTAATTAATTAAGCCGTATCCAAATAAATAATTTTAAATTTGAAATTAAAAAGATATTGTAAATTGTTTGGATTCCGAAAATATGCACGCGTGCATTAAATAAAATATTATTATTAATAATATTATTGAAAAAAAAAATGACGAATTTAATTTCATCAATTGAAATTGTTACCATTTCCCACGCTCAATCCTCCAGGATAGTAAAGAAATCAGAGATGGACGTGCGTTAAATGTACATGTGACTATAAAAAGAAAATGAGTCGGTTCTTTAAGATATCATAAAAAATAAAAAAATCTGAGAACGCCACCGTCCTGCAAAAATCATGAGATATTTTTATTTAAAAGATTCATTGGCTTAGTTGTTAACGAATCCCTTTTTTAGCTTGGAAATTAAAAGTTTTATATGTGAAACGCTAACGAAAAAAAAATAATTTATTATCTTCTATTATCAAATGAGATGGAATTTTTTTATGATCATCGATTCAAAAGAAATTAAAACAAATTAAAAGAAATTAAAAGAAATTAAAAGAAATCTATATAGGAAAAAAAGAAATGCATCAAAAATATTACATCAAACGTTGCGTGTAAAAAAAAAAAAAAAATTAATATAATTTGATTAATTTGATATAATTTGATATAATTTGACACAGTTTGATACAGTTTGATACAGTTTGATACAGTTTGATGTTAGATGAAACTTGAAATTATGTTTCGAACTTTTTCTTGGAACTTTTTTAATACACATGTATTCGGTATTTACATATAATAATTATTAGAGGTGCAAAATTATTTCTAGATATGTCAACTATAATCTACTATCGTTAACTTAATTTAGATTATTTAGTTTGTTAAGGTAATATTGCAGCTATATAAGCCTGAACCTCTCGTAATTATACTATATAAAGTTGTGCTAGATTATTACGAAAGCTTTTATTACTTAATTTCAATTAATACGTTGATCTTATTTTCTTTTTACATTCAATTTATTCAATTTTCCTTTTTACTTTTAGAAATCCAGAGATTTCTCTCTGCCGCCCTTGCATGACGATACCGCCGCTAAAACAATGCTGCAACTAAATTTCTCTGATCAAATATGCTTATTAATTTGTTCAGTTTGTATAAAGAAATATTAAAGTTTGAAGATAATTTTAGTTACTAAAATTTTTAACGTTCTAACTAAATTTTATAAAAAAAAAAAAAAAAAAAAAACAAATAAAGATCCGATTTTAATTTTGCTTTCTAAATTTTTTAAAAATCTAACTTGGCAATGTTATAAGTTTTAAAAAATTTAAAAAACATATTTGCCTAATTATAGCTTCATTCATTAATTTTTTTCATTTATCTAAAGCGCGTGAGCATTTTTTAATCGCTTAAAATATAGCAAGAATAACATAGGTTCTTTTTCTATATGCATGTCAAATATATATTATATAAATATCTTTTTATACGCATGTATAGTACAAGAAAATTTGATTGGTTGGCGGTTTAGTGCACCAATAAAATTTACTCATTTATTTAATATGCACACATTCGGTATATTGTCATGATGATATTTTTATTGATATTTACAGTTTTAACAATATAGGTAAAATCTATTATTACAATAAATTTTAGATAAACCACAGAATTAACGTCAATATTTACTCAACATATAAATATTATTATTATTGCGTAACCCACGGGCTTTTACCGCCTAAATGCGGGTCCAATTCATGGATGCTCCATGGAATGCTCCATGGATAGTTCAGCCTATGCGAACCTTACGTAGATAGGAGTCACACTAACACATGCCGTAGAAACTATTTCGCCAGATTTCGGCATTCGGCTTTGATTTTTGTTATGAAATTTCTGATGTAACGCATCAAAAATCAATGCCGAATGCCGAAATATGCCGAAATATTTTCTATACCATGTATAGGTTTCACAATTTTGACATTGTAATTTTGTAAATTTCTTAAACTTTCGTTTTGATAAATAATTGCAATATAGTATTAATGTGTATATATTGCAAAATGAAACTAAAAAAAAAAAAAAAGTTTCAAGTTTGCTTATCTGTTATAATATTTATATTTTATAAAAAAATGGTATGTAAATTCTAAAAAAAAATTCTTTAATTATATATAAAGTATATATTGCATGAAATTTAATATTGCTACCCTATGGGCATTTATCCATTGGGGTGAATGGAGAACAACTCCATTGGCATCCCATTGAGAATAATTTACGAATGGTGCCAATGGAGGCCAACTAGTTTATAATATAGTATTGTTAATAATTAATAACTAATTCCATTGGTTCCATTGGCTCTATTGGTTAGCAATTTTTTCTATGGAGTATATCTATTGCCAACCTGCTATGGGTATGATATCCCAGTATAAGAAAACAGAATGTTAGTTTGTTAGTTGGTTAGTTGGTTAGTTGATTAGTAGGTTAGAGACATGACAGATAGTAGTTAAGGTTCCATCCCTTTTTTCCTCCCTCTCTCCTGAAAAATTTAGACATTAGACCGTTTTAGTTGATTTTTAGGTTAGGTTAATGTCAATATTTAGGCTCAGGCATGGGGGGGTGGTTAAACAAACACATAGTCCTAAGAATATTTGATCAAATCTCATTGGTCAAAATTAATCACATGATTAACAAAGTTTATACTGCATTGTGATTGACTTGTTTAATTTTCGAGAAAGCAGTTAAGAACAGAGGATGACATTAATCTAAACATCAACTAAAAACGGCCTTATGCTTGGTTATATGTATATATTTAGATCTAATATTTTGTCTATCTTCCTTCTACTCTACAATATCAACTGATATTTGATATTTCTCTTACCAGTAAGGTTAAAGTGTGTTTATATGTAAAATTAGGTGCTAAACATTTTACTTAAAAACACTTAGTTTCATACAAATTTAATAATTGGTTCTCTTAAATTTTTAAAAGTGACCCGGCTTATAATCTTATTTTTAAAAAAATTTTATATATCTGATATAAATTTTTTAAAAAAACTTATACCCGAGTAGTAAATATACTTAAAAAAAATTTTTTAAAGTTTTATAAAATTTGATCTGGTCAGATAATAGGAACTAATTTATTAAGTTTGTATGCCTAACTTTGCTTTCTTAACAAAATTTTGAAATATTCATATATTGTGTTTATAATTTTTTTATAAAATAAATTTTACTAATTTTAAAAAAATTATTATATAGTATTTTGTTAAATTTTTTTTATAATAATCTATTAGTTCTAAAGAAAAAAATGTTATAAAAAATTACTATATTTTTTAGAAAATTAAAGTTTTTTGTTATATATTGTTAATAGGGAATTATAATTTGATGCACCATGCACCATGGTGCACCCCTGATCACGGGTATATATACAATCAGTGATCATCGATAATCACTGCTTTTTTTTTTTTTTTTTT
>QKWP01002927.1:3895-42711 GCA_003550325.1 Gigaspora rosea | reverse complement strand
TAATAAATGCCAACATAATAAATTAAATACTTTAGTTTAATTTAAAATATAAACAGAATTTCTATACTTTCAAAAAGATATAAATATGATTAAAACTTTTTTATTTTTTTCGTAAAAAATTTTATTTCCAAATATCTTTAAAATTCTAAATCAAATTGAAATTATTATAATCTTAGAATATAAATTCCACTATTCTCTTTAAATATCAAATATAATCCTAATTTTGTAAAATGTCTAGCTTCAAATGTTCTTTCTGCAAGCGTACTTTTTCATCATAAAATGGATTAAGTAAACATATGTCCAAGTGTCTTAATACTGTCTAAGATGTTCAAGTTTTTGTCAAAAGTGACAAAAGTTTTCACAAGACTTTGCTTTTTGATGATTGCCTCAAGATGATATTAATGAAGACCAATTAGATATTGGAAATTCCTCTAAAACCTTTAAAAAAATTTCATTTAAAAAAATATTAACTTTAGCAATCCTGCGTAAAATATTAATTTAGAAAGTAATATTGCGAATTTATCTAATGATAATAATTTGTCAGAAAATTTAGCAGAGGATAAAACATATTCAAAAAATTTGGAAGTCGATCCTAATACTTATATTCTTGATAAATTTGAAAATGCTTTGCAAGGTTATCATGAATTATCTGATGATTTTTCAGTTAGTGCAGATTATATTAAAGATATGCGAAATAATTCATCTGACAATAAAAATCAAGAATATAATGAATTTCCTAATAAAGCTTATGCGATTTAATGTTTTGGTTACAAAATATAAACTAAGTAATGCAGCTGAAAATGCGATTATCTCATTCTTTAATAAGCATTCAAATCATTTCAAATCTCCATTACCAAAAAATATTAAACAAGGAAAACTATTTATGAATAATATGAAATATCTGGCATGAACATGTCATGTATATATTTTGTTTTTACATTTATATTGCCTATTTCTTTATCGTTTTGCTTTGCACAATATCCAACTCCAATCATTCTATCAACAAATAACTTATAATGAAAAAAATCGTAAAAATAAGTTATATTATGATATAATTAACATACCCATTTCTTCCTTTATCTATAATTTTAATTTCGAAATAAAATATCATACATTCTAAAGGAATTGGATGATTTGCTCGAATTATAATAGCTTTATCATCAGGATCTTTAAATTTTTTGATAAATTAATTGAACTATCAACGATTTATGCTCAATAATTCGAGATATTAAAATTCATTTACCTGTATAACACACTTTAAGTCCACTTGAATCTATGTCAATAAATGGTGATTTATTTTCAACTTTCCATGCATTCAGTAATACAATATTATTAAATGGTGTTGGCAATTCTAAATCTTCCATTGAGTTAAAATTCTCTCAGCTCTTTTTAATAAATTCTGCAAAGGTATGGTTGATAAAATTAGTGACTTTGTACATACAGTATGTGTGTATACTAGCATTTATAACCGAACACAATATACCCTTTATTAAATATGCACTTTAGCCATATCTCTAGAAATAATTCTGAAAGGGGTGTGAGGTACTATTTTTTACAGGGGATCTCCAAATTCAGGGTCAGAATGCATTAGAACTAGGCTGGCATCAAGCAATAGTCTATCGTTAAAGCAAAATTATCAGCTGGGATTTTTAATTAATGAATAAGTTATGATTTTATTAGTAAAATTTTTAGTGATCTTGGCAAAATTAATCAATTCTGGCATATCCGATCAGGATCTGTGTATGAGTTGGGAGGCTATAGATTAACTTTCTTCTGATTGGTTGATTACTTACAATTGTATTATATAGTTATATTTGAATTTATATTTGAATTTAAGAAAATTTATTCTATTTTTTCGTTCTTTAACTTCGATCTAAATTTCTGAACGTCTCAGGATTAATGATGCCTGGCGAATGACGAAACCTTTCGTCACTGATAAATAAAGAAACGGTTTCATCAGGCAACTTCCGAATGACGAATGACGAAACTCATGACGCTAATCCTAAATACTATTGGCTAATACATGTAACAGGTTGTTACAAATACATTTATTCTTATTCTAATATATGCTTGATGAACTGTGCAATAAATAATTATCTGACTTCTTTTAATAAAATAGTAGTACTAGATGGTCTAGATGGTGTAGATAGCCAGACTAGAGTTAGAACCAAGATGATTTTTCCAATCCGGATATAAATAGAATTAAAAAAAATGAATCCGGATTAATTTTATTTAAATCCGAATATAAATATATTCGGATTTATCCTAATACAAATCTAAATCCGGATACAAATCTAAATCCGGATACAAATCTAAATCCGGATACAAATCTATATCTGGATATAAATCTATATCCGGATATAAATCTATATATACGGTTAAATAGCAATTACGTAATTTTGTTCAGTTATATTTTGTACAAAATACAATCTATCTAATTTATTAGAGATTGTGCCTGATACAAAATATAAGTTAACCCAATAGAAGGTTTTCCTTTGGTAGTACACATATCTGGATTACATATTATATCCGGATTATATGTTGTATCCGGATTATATATTGTATTCAGATTGTATTTGTATTCGGATATATATTATATCCGGATTGTATTATATCTGGATATAGTTGGTTCAAAAAATTGAATCCAGATTTGTTTAAAAACCGGATTAATCTGGATATAAATATAAATCCGGATTCATCTACTACCTCTAAGCCAGACAACTTTTTAATGAATTGTAACATTTTTTGGCTCATAATATAATGGATTCGGGTCCAGATCGTAATTTTGGTAAACATAATTATGTGACTTAAAAAATTTCATAACAGTATTCGACACTTGTAGATTTTTAATTAAACTAAAATAATTGTCTATTTCACATTATATTAATAATTTTGCTGTTATTACACTAATTCTTAGCTATATAATTATTTAATGTGTTTAAATTGCATAACTAACATCGATATTATATCAATATAGCATTAGTAGATTTAAATAAAAAAGGCTTGAGACTTTTTAATATTGATACTTAACTGACTAATTATATGAATTATTTTTATTTTTATTTTTTTTTTAATATTAAGGGTGTAGCTCCTGCCCCAAACTTTATTAATACTTAAGCAAATTGACATATAGCGGTGCCTTTTATACATACATATTATATACAAGTATTGAGACTAGGACTTCAGACTGTGAAACCTTTTATCCACAGCTAAAACCCACCAGAGCCTCCCATATTCCCATTTATATAGTTGACCTAGATTTGTACGTCCCTTTTCAACCAACAATCACACCCACATGTCCACCACTTTATCCACATTTTCTAATTCATCACTTCCAATTTGGTGTGTGTTGCCAGGTAGGCGCTTTATGCTTCCAAGTTGGTGTACCTGAAATCTGGTTACCCAGAAAATTCCTTACTAGCGTACTTCTTGGGGTTCATATCTCAAGCCATGCAGCTGCCTCTACCACATTGGGTAAGTATCTCAAGCCTGCATGCTGCCACAACCAGCTGGTTTTCTGTGACTTGAGGACCCAGGATTTAGCATTCCGAATTTGGAAATGTGTGAACAACTGTACTTCCCGCTATGGTGGCAAGAACCTGGGCTTCGCAAATGCTTTCATTGCTGAATATAGTTGGATAGCATCATGAGGCTAGGGAAAACCGATCACCACTACATGTACTTATACTAGCATATACCTGTATTGGTGGTTCCAAATCCTCTTAGCGTCTGAAGACTCCCATATGGGTATGCCCAGAGCTCCGTTGGGTCTTGACATGTACATGCCTCCATGTTTCCGCCTCTTATTGGCCGATTAGTTCTGTCTGCCCTTGTGAAGTTCACTAGACCCCAGTACCTGGTCAGTCACTCTTTGGATCCTTTTCTTTAGTTATTCCAGACTACCAATCCAGTTGGCCCGGAAGGATCGGTCTGCCAGGCTTTAGGTGCCTAAGGTTACCCTTTCCTTGGTTCATGCTTCTATAACACATGACCTTTTCCTCCGGTATGACTCCGGCGGCCAGGTTGGTGGGCTTCCTTTTGCCATAGGGGCTCTTGCCTGTTCAGTTCCCGGTCAGTCACCGCTAAGATCCTTTTCCCCAGTACTGTCGAAAGTCCAGCTATCTCTTCACTCGGGACTTGCCAAACGGGTTTCAATTGTTCCGGTCCCTTGGCTTTAACCAAGGTTACAGGTAATCTACCCAACTGATCGATGAACAAATGTTACCATAACACAGGCCAATTTTTCAATCCGTCTCTAGTGGGATTTGAACTCTAGATCTGCCGCTTGTAAGGGTGACAACCAGACAGCTTCTCTATGTCGCCACACCCCATTATATGAATTATTTAAGTATCTACCAATACTAAAATACTATAACGTATAATCTTCATTTATAATTGCATCAGTTATCACTATTTTAGTTTAAAAAATTATATATAGTCAGCAATTTCCAGAATCAGAGCAAAGAATATACAAACGAATAGGAAGAAACCTGTTACTAAGAAGACTTAAAGAAAATAAAATCATTGAACACATACAACAATTAATTCACAACTTTGGTAAATATAATTTTGATAAAATTAATTCGAACTTTGGTAAACATAGTGTTGGTAGAATAAATACATAACTCTGGTAAACATAATTTTGGTAGAATTTAATTCGTATCTCTGAAAATATAATTTTGGTAGAATTGGTTTGCAACTCTAGTAAATATAATTTCGGTAGAATTAATTCAAACTCTGGTAAACATAATTTTGGTAGAATTTAATTCGTAACTCTGGTAAACATAATTTGGTAAAATTAATTTGTGACTTTGATTAGGGTTGAAAATTACATTTTACAAACTTACAATACATGTAATTTCACATAAGTTTCAGTAATATGGATTTCATGGAAATTTCATACATGATATTGTACCAGTACTATGAAAAACTCAGCTAGGTTTATTGAACTACAGTAGATTCTGTATAAATTCACTGACCAAATCAATGTACATATGATCCAACCAATCATATGAGCATATGATCACGTTTTCTTACAAATTATATGAAAACGATGTTACTAAAAACACCCAAAATTTCACAAAATTACGTAAAATTACAGTAATTTGACAACCCTATACATAATTTACTTATAATATTTAAACTGACAGTAAGTTAAATTTTAACTAGCATAACTTACATAACTTACATATTTTAGTACTGAATAAGAAACTGCTTCTCTATAAATTTAGTATTTCTAATGCTAGCTGAATTTATTTTCAAAATTGACATGCAATAACATTATGCATTTGTAACTTATATAAAGCTATATAACTTACAATGTAACAGGACCCCAAAATATACATAGATAGGTAAGGTGACTTTTAAATTTTTTATTAATTGCTGTACGCATGACTTTTTTATAAGATCAGTATGCAAAATTTATCCCTTACAATAAAAAAAATTAAAAAAATACGCAAAATAAATTCTAATCTTAAATTATAGTATAAATTTTTATATAAGCTATCATCGGATAAATAAATATGGTGCATATCTGCACAGATTTTTTAAAAACTTATTAAAAATCTGTGCATATCTGCGACCCTGCCATTGGTCGGCAAAGAAAAATTTTTTGCAGATCTGCACAAATTATTAGATCTTATAGATCTTATACAAATCTGCACCAATGTCAGTTCCATTCACATGCGGAATCAACAAAATACTGTAATCCCAATTTTTTTAATTTATTGCACAATTACAATTATATAATTTTTTTAAAACACAATTTTTTTATAAAATCAGTCATGTGTGTCCTTTTTTATTACTCCAAAAAAAAAACTAAAAAAATTAAAAAAAAATAAAAAAAATACAAAAAAATAAATACAAATTATAACATAAACCTGATTCCAACTATTGTGCTACATCCCAACTATTGTGCTACATCCCAACTATCGTGCTATTCCAACTACGTGCTATGTCCCACCCATACTAACTATCTTGCTATGTTCTGAAGTATAATGCTACATCTATTGTATTATCGTGCTATGGTCTATACTAAAATTGTACTACGTTCATTCCAAAGAAAAAAATGGTAGTACTTATAAAAAAACCACATACTCATGCTCCGTCTGTTCATATTATCGCACTACATTCTGTACTAAAAATCGGACTATGTTCATTCCAAAGAAAAAAATATTAGTACTTATATAAAAAAAAAATAAAAGGAAAAAAAGAAAAGAATACCACATACTTGTGCTATGTTCATATTATTGTGCTATGTTCTGTACTAAAAATCATACTACGTTCATTCCAAAGAAAAAAACGTTAGTACTTATATATATAAAAAAACACATACTCGTGTTCCGTCCATTCGTAATATCTGCTACGTACTAAAAATTGTACTACGTTCATTTAAAGAAAAAAATATTAGTACTTATATTTATAAAAAAAAACTACTCCATCTGTTCATATTATCGCATTACGTACTAAAAATCGTACTATGTTCATTCGAAATCCATTTACTTATAGCATTTTATTAATTGCAAAAAAATAAAACGTTAGTATGATACTTATATAGATATATATATGTGTATAAAAAAAAGAATACCACATATTCATGCTTCGTCTATTCTAATTACTGCACTACAATCGTATGGCAACCCTATAATAACGCAGCACCAGCAACTAACAAACGATAGACTAGTTAATAAGAGGAAAAAAAGTAAATAAAATAACAAAAAAAAAAGCTATACTTATCAATCGATCGATTCCTAAATGCGAAAACGACACAACACCAGAGACATAGCACTGGAAGTTGTAAAACAGAGATTACTTCTCTTGCCATTACAATGATACATAATATCTTTGTCTCTTTTCTTTGGAAGGGTCAACTATTTTCTTGTTATCACTCTTTAGGACAGGCTCTGGTTGAGCCTTGTTGTATTTTTAGCGTCTCAACAAAAAAATTCAGAATGAAGTGGGGTCACTAGTTTGAGAACATATGTTGGTACCTGCAACTCCAAATACGAAAAAAAAACTTGTTAATATTGTAGCACAGTAATAAAAAAAAAGAGAAAAGCGATAAAAAAAATTTACTTATCTGATATATTTTTAAATCTGTGTAACTTGGGATCTTTATATTTCTGTATTTGAATAAATAAATAAATAAATAAAGAGTAAATTTACTCATCGCCTCATGCGATGCGCCTTATATGTTGCTCTTCCAATCAAATTTCAAGATCAGGTGTAATGTTATATGATTAAAATATTCAAAACAAACGTTCGTTTTGTCAAAAATCGTCTATAACATAAAATTGTGTATATGAAACTATTCTTAGGATTCTAATAAAAAAAATTCCTTGCAAAATTTTACTATAAAATCCCTTTTCACCCATACACACAATCTATACCTCACCCTAACCCTAACTAATGAAAAAAACGGGTTATTTTAATTGTTTTGATTTTACATTACACCTGATTTTATGATCTGCAGCAGGTGCAACAACATCACGTGCAATGTATAAATTATTTCATAAATAAAAATACTGTATTAGGGAAGTGCAATAAATTATGTGATTAGGGTTTACATAGGTCCTGACCCCCTAGTGATAGGACTATTGACCAATCAAATTTTAGTATATTTAAAAAAACTTCAAAAACGTCTTTGACCTAAAAATAAGCTACCCATAATCGACAAAAGTCGCTACATAGTAAAGTCTAAGCAAATCGAAAAAATCGATTAAGTAACCTTATCTGTTATTCAGCAGATCAAAATATACTTACTACAAAATTTTTATAAGTATTGGAGAATTTTTTATTAATCCATGAGTAAGAGAAAGGATTTGATTAGTTATTGGTAGGGTGCATATTATAATCAAAACAATTAATACCCATAATTTGAAGCCATTTTTTAATTTTCTCTATTTCTGCAAAGCTAACATCTTTTGTGTTTCTATAAAAATTATAAAGGCAATTTTTCTCTTCCTAAAAGTGGTGAATTCATCAAAATTGACCCAATGGGCCATGGGATATTATCATTTTATCTTCATGATCATATGAAATTTTCTTTGCAGATCTGTAAAGAAATTTTATATGATCGTGAAGATAAAATGATAATATCTCACAGCCCATTGGGTCAATTTTGATGAATTCACCACTTTTAGGAAGAGAAAAATCGCCTTTATAATTTTTATAGAAACACAAAAGATGTTAGTTTTGCAGAAATCGAGAAAATTAAAAAATGGCTCCAGATTATGGGTATTAATTGTTTTGATTATAATATGCACCCTGCTGATCACTAATCAAATCCTTTCCCTTACTCACAGATTACGAATTAATTGACTTTTGATTTTTATGTTCGACGGAAAAATTAAAATTTTTTAAAAAAATATATTTGCCCCACAATTGACAAACATTGCTAAATAGTAAAGTCTAGATTTTACTAAGCAAATCGAAAAAAATCGATTAAGTAACCTTATTCAGCAGATCAAAATACACTTATTACAAAATTTTCGTAAGTACTGAAGAATTTTTTATTAATTGACTTTTGATTTTACGTTTGACAGAAATATTAAAGTTTTTTAAAAAAATATATTCGCCCCACAATTGACAAATGTTACTACATAGTAAAGTCTAAATTTTACTAAGAAATCAAAAAAATCGCTTAAGTAACCTTATTGAGCAAATCAAAATACACTTACTACAAAATTTCATAAGTATTGGAGAACTTTTTATTAATTGACTTTTGATTTTTACATTCGACGGAAAAATAAAATTTTTTAAAAAAAATATATTTGATAAACACTTCAATATCATTGGCTATTTAGACTATATATATATAGGACGTGATAGATGGTGGACCCCCCAGGAAATTATGTGATTTACTGCATTTCTCTTAGCAAAAAATAATAAAAAATTTAAATAAAATAAATAAAAAAAATTTAAATAAAATAAATAAAAAAAATTTAAATAAAATAAAATTTAAATATAGAAAACCACTTTTACTAAGACGCACCTATGGTGAATTTCACCTAAGGTGAATTTACACCTATGGTGAATTACACCTATGGTGAATTACACCTATGATGCAATTGCACTATAGGTGTAATTTACCATAGGTATAATAATCACCTATAATAATTCATATAAAAAATTTCACGGCTAATACAATACTACATGAAAGTATCACTGAAGCAATTAGATTCCAGGATCTTATATAACATAGCATGGTCAGAAAATTCAAAACAAATGTTTGTTTTATGAAAAAACAAAAAAAATTGCCTATTACTCATATGCATAGGAAACCACCTTCCTTTACTATATACCCCAAACCCTAACCCTAAACCTAGTGCTCACTCTAACCCTAAATTAATAAAAACTAAACTTTATCAATGCACAGGCGATATTATCATATGCGTCGCATATAACTTAATTAATATATTATAGCAAAGATCTAATTAGATCCCTTTTTATTGAATATCGCATACAAATATTATTGTATGTCATAGCAGAAATACAATGCACGAATTGTTTATATAAAAATTCATTTGTCATTATGCCTTAATTATAAACATAATCAGTTCTAACTCTAAATTGAGCTAGCCTGAATTGAGAGACATAGCTATTTTTAAATATTATTAGAACAATGAGATTTGCGATGTCCATCTTGACCGCAATTTTCACATTTGCAAGAACGTTTTTTCTTTCCTGAATATATTATATAATAAATTAGAATAGAGAGTAGAGCAGTATTAAATAATTACAAAAGCATACATATATCTTGAGTAACAGAACGCAAAAGATTTTCATTGTTGTTTACTATCATACCGTCATCGGCTTCTAAGTGATTGCATACATTAAAAATAAAAATCAATAATCAAAAGGGCAATAATATGCATGTACAAACCTTGTTTGTGCTCTTTGTCTTGCTCTTGTACATGATGCGGCAATTGCTCTTGGTACTGCACTTGCTCTTGGTACTGTACTTGCTCTTGGTGCTGCACTTGCTCTTGGTACTGTACTTGCTCTTGGTGCTGCACTTGCTCCTGACCTTGCTTTTGCCCTTGTTCATTAATTATTTGATTTTGCATATCATTCACTTTTGTAAAATTTTTACCCGTTATACTCATTTGTTGTTTATTAATGCCATCTAAATTAATTAACTCATTACTTATATTGAAGCTGCCTGTCCTTTAATTACGCTGTATATTAGTTGCTTCTTTAAGAACTTTCTTTCGAGCACCTGTTGAATTATTGAATGATGCTATACACTTGTGACACTTCCTTCCTTTCATTTGTAATTGTAAAGGATTGCTGATTGTTTTATAATAATCATTGTAGCGGCTTATGCTGAAATCCGGGATCTCTATTTAAATTTATAATACCTACTAAAATCCACATATACTCTTTTATTAATAATCCTAACCCTAAACCCTAACCAAATAATATAAAACAATACCCCTGAAAAAGCCCTCTAAAATTTTATAATTTCATAATAAATTAACTTTAATTTTCAGCATAAGCCAATTTCAGCATAAGCTGCCACAATCATTCTCATCATTTGATTGTATATTATGCTCTTCTTTTTCTGCAAGTTGCTTTTTCATTTCTTTAATGAATCGCTAGTGAAGCCTATATAATTTCTTAGCATATCTGGTTTCAATTGCCAAATTCAAAGTTTTTTTCATTAAGCCAAAACCTTTGCTATAAAGAGCTTGACTCTTTAATTGGCATTGCACCTTTGGAGTAAAAACATACTGGCCACAAATTGAATCAATATAAGAAAAGTCAACTCTAATTCATGTTCGAATATACCAAAACCTTGCCCATTGCAAATTGATATTGCATGTTTACTATTAACCCCTTCATTTTTTCTATTACTCAATCATTAAACTATCATTTAGCTATGATTTCAATACTGCAATATGAAACTTTGCTATGTTACTTTCCAATAGAACAGCAAAAAAATGACGGCAATTATACCACGATTGACAAATGTCAAACATGTGCACAAGTGAACTGCGTTATCAAGAAGAACAATGTAATGAAACTTCTGCTGGTCTATATGTGAAACTCTCCATAGTTCTTTGATATTAGTATGGCTTGTATCATAAAGAAGCTCAGCTAGTTCAATAAGCATTTTGTCATACAGGTCTTCGCTAAATATACCTTCTAGAGTATTCTAAATAAAATAGCAACGAGCAGTTAATACCCAAACCAAATAAAATAAGTTAGTATTAAAAAAAAAACCATAATGGTAAAAAAGTATACCGTTTCATGACCATTTGTAATATGTTCTTGTTGCCATAACTCAACTTCTAAATTTGTATGATGAGCCCAATAATGTACATATTGATCCATTTGGTAACGTTGCAATTTTAGCACTACCAATGTGAGAAATTTAGTGCAAACTCTATCAATTGCCATGAAGTAAAAATCTTGATATGATGTAAGCATAGTACGTAGAAGTTCACCAATAGTTTTATTCAATCATACATATTGTGACTCTTTTGCTAGATGCCTTTCAATTGTACTTACTACCTCCATTAGTGATCTTGTTTCATTAAGTATTTTTTAAGAATAGCATTGTAAACTTCAACTCTTTGTGTTGATTGAATACCACAATTAAAAAAACGATGCATAAAAGCAAGAACCCAGACTTTCCGGTGAGGATAAAGTTGATAATTCGGTAAGATTGTGCTTCAGAGTAACAATTCAGAACTCTTTGCCACTTTTGCTCAAAAATTATTACCATAGTGCTATTTCATACTTGACAAAAGCTTGAAAAAAAAGTTTTAAATTTTTTCTTGCCAAACTTGGAAAGAAAGTGCTAGGTTCCGCAATTTGATTTGATCTTCAAATATTTGAATCAAATATTTGATCAAATTCAAATTCAAATTTGACTATATTTGATTTGATCAAATTCAAATCTGGCCAAATTTGATTTGATTTGACAAATATTTGATTTGATTTGAAAATTACTATTAAAAATTCAAATTCAAATCAAATTCAAATCCAAATATTTGAATCAAATCAAATTCAAATCAGGGTCAATTTGATTTGATCAAATTCAAATTAACCCAATATTTGATTTGATTTGAATTTGAGGAACCCTAGAAAGTGCTTTTCAAGATTTTTCTGAATATGAAAAAACAGAAGTGATGTTTTGTACAACTCCATATATTTTCAATTGCAGCTATCATAGCTGGATCTGCATCCGTATAGACAACTTTGGGTGCCAACCCTCCTGATGCATTAAGTAATGCTTGTAATATCTATTCGAATGTTACTTTTTGTTCATCTAAAACTAAAGCTGTTGCAACGAAACGAGACCGATTATGGTTGTTAATACAAACCACAACACACATTATCATGTTAAATCTATTTGTTTTACAAGTAGTGTTAAGTAAAGCTACATTGTGAAATCGGCTCCAAATATCAACTTGCTTGGGATGTAACCAAATAAGTCCAGAAAGGTAATTATCATTTCCTTCAAACTTTCCGTCAACATACCAACTGGGGTTTTCTTGTTTTTTCTGCATTAGTTCTTTATATACTACTCCTGCGTCACTCAACTTTCTTTTTTCTGTCTTGATTGTTTGAATGATATTGTATACGTTACGTGCATCGATATATTTGTCTAGATATTTGCGAGTTAAAACATTAATAATCGCTCCAGTATGCATATTACTTGCAGCAAGAAGCTCTATATCATCTCGCATTTCTGGTATAAGATGATGATACTGAGGTGCTGCCATTTGCACATTTTCAGTCATTGAATATGAATGTGTACCGATTATTCCTGAAATATGTATTTGGTTATTACTTTTCCATCTTTGAAGATTAATATGAAATGCACACTCATTATTATTATGTGGTTTGTTTCTTTCTTCTAACATATGGGCTTTTTTTTGTGGTTTATAATGACATCCTTTTGAACAATAATAGACACGATGTCTAGGGATTCTGTCAGTTTTGTCCAATTCACTTTTTATTAAAGAAAATGTAAATTCTTGTTTACAACCATGTTTAGAAAGCCAACCAATACTAATTAGTACTAGAACTTGAAAAGAATTTGAAAAGAACTTGAAAAAAAATATATGCGAATAGTTCTTTTTACCTCTCAACTTCGTTCTAATCTTTAAAAGTTTGTTCCTTATTTAAAGGATATAAACCTTCATTTTCGTTAGTTAAATCATTTACTTCACAATTAGATAAATCATCGTTTTCCTCATTATTAATAATTAATTGGCCATTATTATCTAGAATTCATCAAAAAAATCTCTGTCGTCGTTATTGTCAAAGCAACATTCTAAACTATTGTTACTATCAAAATCCTAAGTTGTTAAACTCTAAATCGTCAAATATATTTTCGTTTAACATGAAAGTTATTACTAAATACGTAAAGAAGTTTGTGTAAATAATTATATGTAAGAAAGCTTATGTAAGTAATCACTAAACAAATAAATATGCAAGTAATTATACGATCTATAAAATTTATAAAATTATACAAATTATACTATTATACAACATCGAATCAAAATAGGTGCAAAACCACCATAGGATGATTATAAAATTTATAAAATTATAAATTATAAAATTATACTATTACACAACATCAAATCAAAATAGGTGCAAAACCACCATGAATGCGTTTTATAATAATTGTAAAAAAAAAACATAAATTTAAATATAAAAAAATTAAAATTAAAATAAAATCAAAATAATAAAAACACTAAAAAAAATACAGTTGAAAACGTTTAAAAAGAAATAAAAATTAAATAAAAAGAAAAAAATTAATTGACAATCCGTTTCCAAATGAGGGAGCCATACATAGTAAATTGTGACGTGCAAATCTATATGATTTACTATATAAAATTGCTAAGCCACAAATGTCATTTCACAACAAAGTGAAGTCATTTTTCTACTATGTAAATATATCTTCAATTTCTAAGTAATCTTGTAGAGCATTATTTTCTGATTTTAATATAGTAATATCATTAAAATCTGTTTAGTAGTTGCAGAGATATTGGTATAAAATAATTTGCCGACTAATATAAATCTACTATTGTTTACGTGAAATGGCATTTTTGACTATAGTAAATCTCATAGTCATGTGCGTCACAATTTACTATATATGGTTATATATGGTTCCCTCATTCGAAAACGGATTATCAATTAAATAAATAAAAAAAAATATATTAATAGGCAATTCTCCAGTCAACTGGTTCAAAATTTTTTTTTTTATATATAAATTTTACTATAAGTGCGAATGCACAGTGTTTTTATCTAAAACTTTTTTTTATACTAAGTTAATCACTTTTTTGGTTTAAAAAACTTTTGTAAAGCTCATTAAAACGCATCTAATGGTGGTTAGAGTATCAAAATTGGTTTGGTGAATACCAAGATATCTTTAAAAAACCTTTTTTTTACTATATAAATTTCTTTACAAACAATACTATTGTTTACAAAGAAATTTACATAGTAAATGAAAGGTTTTTTTAAAAATATCTTAGTATCCACCAAGTCGATTTTAATGCTCTAACTACTATTAGATGCGTTTTAATGAGCTTTACAAAAGTCTCTTAAGCCAGAAAGGTGATTAACTTAGTATAAAAAAAAGTTTTAGATAGAGACGCTGTGCATTCGCACTTATAGTAAAATTTATATATAAAAAAAATTTTTGAACCAGTTGACTGGAGAATTGCCTATTAAATAAAAAAAATGTTAAATAAATAAAAAAAATTTAAGTATAAAAAAAATAAATAAAAATATGTTAAATATTTAAATAAAAAATAAATAAAAAAATTTTAAAAAAAATAAAAAAATCAAATAAAAAAAAATAAAAATAAATCAAAAAATTGAAATAAAAAAAAAATAATAAAAAAAAAAGAAAACAAAATCAAAAAGAAAAAAAAAATAAATCAAAAATCGAAATAAAAAAAATATGATAAAAAAAAACAAAAAAATAAAAAAATACTATATTACATTAAATAAAAAAATAAAAAAATACATACATTACATTAAATAAAAAAAATAAAAACATATACGTACATTACATTAAATAAAAAAATAAAAAAATATATATACATTATATTAAATAAAAAAATAAAAAAAATATACGTACATTATATTAAATAAAAAAAAACCAATATGCATATGTGAAAATAAAAAATATGCTTTTTTTACTATTTATTTTATTTATTTTTTGTTTTTTGGAAATTGAAATCCCACGTGTACTCAATTTCAAAACAAAGGGTCAGACCAAATTTATACTAAAAATACACGAATTAAAATTTTTACATGTAGGATTTGATATACAAATACGCAAATTAAAAATCTAACCTTATTAATAATTTTTTAAAAGAATACGCAAATTTAACCCTTACTTCATTCAATTTGTCTATGATAGCTACACATTCTCTGACCTGACCTATCTATGTATATTTCAGGGTTCTATATAACTTACAATGTAAGTTACATTGTCAGATACTCTGCTCTGGTGAATATAATTTTGTTAGAATTCACTTTGTAACTCCGGTAAACATTATTTTGATATAATTATTTTGTAATTTTGGTAAACATAGTATTAGTAAAATTAATTCTACCAAAATTATGTTTACCAAAAGTCGAATTAATTAGGGTTGTTAAAATATACCTGACAACATACTTTACATGGTAAATTACATAAAGTTACGCTGTAACCAGAGTTGTAAAATTACTATAATTTACAGTAAGTTTTTTTTAAACTTTAAAGGCTGGGTACTATGGCCGGGATTTTATTATGAGTTATTAGGACGTAATATTTATTACATGAATGAGGATACAACTAGCCACACATGCACTTTTGGTGCCTAATTTAAGTAGTCCGCTCGAAGGTTCTACACTAGCTGCCATACCTACAACCCAACTACGAGAATTGCCTATTTAAACCCTCTGGTTCACGCTCTTCCTATTACTACCTGTTGCACTGCACAGGCGCAGATATTAAGGGGCCCCAACTCTTTTTGATAAATCATCAGCCTAAGGGCTACTTTACCCTCGCACCAATTGCCTACCGTTGTCTTCTGTGTCCCATTCCACTTCGGATACGAATTTAGCGACAAAGCCGCTTGCCCTTATTAGGTTCATTCTGATCCCGACCACCCACCTTCTTTTGGTAGTGTCATTGTAGATCTTCACTATTACCTCCTAATTCAGAACTTGCCAAACGGGTTTCCATTTCTCTGGTTCCCTGGATTTTACGGTATAACAATAACACCATTGCGCCGTAGCTCCCATTCAAGATGGTGGAACCAAGGTAACAGGTTTTTGTAACCCAACCAATCTGAGCCACATGGTTACCGAACACAGGCCTATTGTTCAAAGCGTCAACAGTGGGATTCGAACTATCAACCTGCCGCTTGGGGGTGATACCTTGACCACTTCTTTAAGGCGCCACACCCTTTAATTTACAGTAAGTTAGCTGATAATTTTTGGTAACTTACAATAAATTATGATAATTTTACAACCCTTGTGGTAACTTATATAGCTTTTATATGTAACTTATATGGCCTTTATATAAGTTATAATATAATTTCAACCACATTAACATTAGCTTGACAATCTGCAAAATTAGTTAATCAAATTTGATTTTATAATCTCAAATTTTGGATGTTTTTGCTGTCCAGTACTGTGTAGTATAAACACATTAAAATAACATTTCCATCTGTTATTTACATTAGATTGATTTTATTTTAATACTAGAACTGAGACAAATTTATTTAAAATTTTCAAATCATGTGTAAATAAACAGTCTTATTAACAGTCTCTTAAGAAAACTAAATTATAAATGTTGAACTAGATATTATAACTAATAGATGAATGATAATATAGATTAATAAACTCAGCAAAAGATTGAATCTGTCAGATTTAATGAAAACTCTGGTTTCACCTACAGGAAACTTGGCCATTAAAGAAAACATTTTCCCAATGATAAATAATTTGATACATATAAGTTCACTAAATATTAATGGTATATATGATGCAACAAATTTTTATTATGGTACATTCAAATTTCATTATATTTATTATTTGAAACTAAATTTATTTTAAAAGCTATTTTACTTTAAAATAAACACTCAATTTCGTGGTGGGAAATAAGTAGTTAAAATGGCTGATGCTGGTAGGATTCGGTTTTTGACTATTGGTAAACAATTAATTTCATCCTTTATATTCACTGAGGCTGCGACAATTTTTTTAATGATGGATTTCATTGCAATTGCATTTTTTAGGAATTCTTCAATAACATCGGCAAATTTTATATATAGATATATATCAATTACTAACCGGTAAGATATATATTGATACTAAATACCCCTGCCAATTTCTATCGATAGTGATAGTAATTAATATATATCTGATTATCAGATATATAAGGGGAGGTCAATAGAAATGGGACAAATTTATCTAATAAATTTGTTCCATTTCTATTGACTTTACTCTATATATTGATTATTATCACTAACGATAGAAATCGAGGGGTATTTAGTATTAATATATATCTTACCTGGTTAGTAATAGATATATATCTATATATAAAATTTGCTGATTAATTATATATATCTGATATGATATTAATTAATAATTATTATATTTACATAATCATACTTTTTGCAAATTTTTAAACGTTTTACAGGTTTTCACAAGTTTTCACAAGTTTTCGCAATTTAATAAAAAATTTTATTTTTTATTTATTATTATTATATCCCTTAAACTGTAAGCAATTCCAGGCAAATTTGCCTGGAAAATTGCTATAAATATACTTATGATCTACTTTTTTTAAAATTTAAAATATTTAATTAAAATTTTTTTTGATAATATTTAAAAATAAAGATTAGTATTTAATTTTATATTATAAGAAAAAAAGTTTAAGTTGTTTATAAGCTAAAAATAAAATTTTGAAAAAAATTTTAGCCAAAAAAATTATTTACTAATTCTTGGCGAACTCTATAAATATTATCTCTAGCCTCTTGTTTTTAATATATATTGTAGTTTATAAAAAGGATTACAACTTTTATTATTGCAACATTTGTGATTTACTTGTAAAAATTAAGACTTGTATTAGAAGTAAAAATTTTTTTATAGACGGGAACATATAAAATTTAAAAAAATCTAAAGAAAAATTTTATAGTAAAAATTTTAAAATAAAAACTTTAAACTTTTATTACTTTAAAAGTTATTAATAACTTTAAAAAATTTTCATAATAAAGTTTATAAAATATATTTTAAAGAAAATATTCTATAAATAAAGTATACCCTATATTCTTAATAAAATTTTATTTTATTTAAAAAATTGTAAATATTACTAAAAATTCTAGGCAAATTTGCCTGGAATACGGTTTAAGGGATAATATTTTAAATTATTCGCAATTTAATATAAAATTTTATTTTTTTTATTTAATTATTATTATATATATATATATATATTTTTTTTTTTGGCAATCCTGTCTTTATTGACTAAAGAATGCGCATGTTACTACATACAAAGGTCTCCAACTACTGCCTTTAACCCTTCTTTTTCTACAATAAAGACTCAATCGGCTACTATAAAGTGCCCAAATGCAATCTGCCGCAGCAACCTTTTTCCTATCCTTAGGCCTTCAACTCACTGAAGGAGCTCCCTTGGGTCACTAGATGGTGGTCGCTAGCCTTGTCAAGATTGCGTTAAGTACGTTTACTAACAGGTCTGTACAGCCCAGACCATGTCGGTTTAGAATTAGTTTGGACTATGTTGGTCAAAAGTGTTTCGACCTTGTCCCACCGTTCTTTTTCCTTTGCTTTGTACTCTGATTCTGCTTCTCTTAAGGTTTTCTTACGTGAACTTTCCTTACACGGTCTACTTCTTACTGCTCTTTCCCTTTTGTCTTTGTTCGAGATACCTTGATTTTTCTCCCATTCATTAACTGCCTCACATTGGCACACCCAAATGATTCGCTTGAAATCCCTTCTGAGCTCATAAGTATATTTTTTCGGGCATTTCGCAGTTCTATACTTTCATTGCTATTAATTAAAAGGATCTCTCTAATGCAATTTATGTGATTTTCAAGCCTGGAATTTCTTGATAATCCGATTAAGACCGCTTCTGTGCTTGCAATTTTCAATATAGAGGCGTCTTTACTTTTTTTCCTCTTACTTCCTCTGGCGAGAAACTGTTCTTTTAAGGCAAGATTCGCAGCTTTGCGCTCAATTTTCTTCCAGAGGATTTCGTATAGTTCGCAACTTGCTAAGTGTTCTAAATCTTCTTTCTTACGAAAGCATGCTATACAGGTATCTATCGGATACATCGTTGGGTTCCTCTTGTGTAGTAAGCTAAGAGTTGGCAGTAAGTCGTTTAGACACTTCGTATCAAAAACCCATTCCCTACTACTTTGCAAACTTCTATATTTTGACCTGCATTTTTTTTAGAATTCTGCCAGATTCCCTTCCAATTAATTTCTGACTCTAAACTATTCTTACTTTCTAAATATTCTATGCTACTAGTGTGTAACCATTCTATGCTATAATACAAATTTGTAATACTATCTATTAACCCTCTAATAAGGGTATCTATTATGTACTGATTCCATCTAGATACCACCCTTGCCAATTTCGACCATTCAATATTCCAACTAATAACTTCTCCGTCCTTGCATCCTTTTTTCGCCAACTTATCCACCTGCTTATTAAAGTAGACGCCACTGTGCCCTTTTACTTTGACAAAGTTGATATCTATCTCCTTACGTTTAATTAAACTTTCAATCATTGCAAGAATGCTTCCATTCTTTAGCTTTGAAATTCTTGATGTTCTCTGATTACAAAGTACTTTTTTGATCATACTGATTGCATTTGCACTATCAGTATATACCTTAATTTTGCACTTTTGCGGAATTACGAGCAATGCAGTACCTATTGCCCCTAATTCTGCTCTAGTTGATGATGGCCAGTCTCGTATTGCACCTGCAAATTGCGCTAGAGTAACTGGATTGGCCTGATCCTGCTCGTTGAGTATAATCTATCCCACACCTATTCTTCGTGGTTGAGTACTATTTCCAGACTCTTCTAAAGAACCGTCTGTGTAGATACCTAGATTCTGGAATGTTGCTAGTGTTTGCGCAGTTTCCTTGAGCCTAACTCTAAAATCTTGCTCCACAATATACTTGTCAATTAATGAGTTTTCTATCATTTCGACGAAAACTTTTACGTCTGTGTTTACTGTTTCTGGGTCTTGGGTTTGTAAACCAATACGCGTGCTCAGGGAATTAAGTGGGATTTCACAAAATGCTCTGTTCTCCTTTTTTCTTTTGACAACTCCTTTTTTTAAAGCTCTTCTACTTTCACGGAACTTTTTTCTAATTATACACATTTCATTATTGTTCTCTTCACCTATTTGACACCCTGTGCATTTTACAAGAGACTCATTGTTTTCTTTTCCATCAGTCCAGTACTCAATTTCTATGACTTCTCCTTTTTTTCTTTTAATTCTTCCTATCTCAGTCTTATCTCTACTTGTACCGAAGAGGACCCATTCCAACTTTCTTTTGTCTCTAGAAACTGGTATCAAGGTAGGTTGGGTCGCCAAGCTGTTTCCACACACTAGTCTAAATTGGGACTTAACTTCCCTTGTTATAGTGTTGTGTATTAAAAGCTCTTCTATTCTTTGAAACCATACTGGTTTTTTTCCACAGCCACTAAACCCTCTAAGTTTTTGCAGTTGTGACCATGTCAACAATTGTGCACCGTCCTGACTGATTAATTATCCAACGATTGCTTTTATTCTTCAAGAAAATTTTTCTTTCTTTCATACTTAGGAGGGTCCAAATTTCATTATTGTTTTTGTCTGCGAGCTTCACTGCCTCTTCTAATTCTTTGCACTCTAGCTTGATTTTAATTGTTTTTGCTTCTTGCACTAACTTTGCATTAAAATTGAATCGAAACTTACTACTCTTGCATCTGTCAGTGTTCCAAGCAAGAATACACTCTGTACTTTTATTATCTAGCTGAGCCTGTCTAAGTCTAATCCAAGCTACCGACCCTATTGTTTCTGTATTGTTTAATCTTTCGATTAGACTTGGTATTTGCTGAGCAAGTCTTGCTTGACAGATTGGTCTAAGTTCCACAAGATTACGATGATACAGGATTCCATTTGCTGTGGAACTTGCTAGCCCTGCCTTGTTTTTAATGAGCATTAACCACGGTCTGTGCAAACGATCGCACACCCGCTTGCTTACTATGTGACATCTTAATCTGTATTCTATTCTGGGTATTAAAACCTTGTTGTTAATGTATTGTAGATGCCCGAGTGTAACCTTTTTCTTTTTTAAAATCCTTATTAGACTTTGGATTTCCTGCTCCACTAGTTTTAGACCACAATTTTGTTGTATTTCTCAGAAACCCAGATGCCTAGGAACCTTGGTGGGTTATCCTTTTCTTTTGCTCGGATTTCTGTTCCATCGCTAGAGCAGATTTTGCATTCTTTATTCGATGCTTGCTAATTTCCGTTAATCACTATCAATTCTGATTTGTTCTTGTTAATTCTAATGTCATTCAATTTGTAAAAGTCATCAGCCAACTCCAGCATTTCCTCTAGCTTCTCTTTGGTCTTAGCGATCCAGGTTGTATCATCGGCGTAAGCCAAAACTGCTTGTCGCCATTTTATATGTTCAATTTTATTAGTACGCAAGTCTACAGGCCATTCTACCTCAACTTCGTACTCCCACTTTTTCCATCTTTGAATCTCATATAAAAGAGGATCATAAAATATACGCCAGACCAGAGAGGAGAGCACCTCTCCTTGATCAATACCATCACTGGCTATGACTTGTTTTGTGTTACTGAAATCAGTTATAACTTCAAATTGTCTCTTGGAGAAAAAGTTTACAACATATTTCAAAGATTTTCGGGTAGCTTAATTCTTCTAAGGACCAACTCTAGAGAATCCATGCTCACCGAATCAAAGGCCTTTTGCATGTCTTGGAATAAGACCCATAGCTCTTTTTTATATCCTCTTTCGGTTTATATTGCTTCTGCCATTCTTGTTTTAAATTTCTAACATCAAAATTTCTTTTTCTAAATTGTTCTTTAAAATGTATTTCCACTCAGTCGAGAACTTTTTTTCTTTTGTATATAACTTAAAGTCATCCCCTACATCTTCATAAACTCTATTTATCTTAATTTTCTTGGTCGGCCTCTCTAAACTGCTATTTAGCATTAATTTTTGATTCGTGACTATTCTGTCGCATCTTTCTTCTATACTCTCTCTAATCTTGGATTCTTCTAGTAACATGTTTTTTTGTTCTATACTTTCTTAACCAGTTTAGCCATAAGTTCCAAGTGCTTGTAAATTTCATCTGACCATAGATCGATCTCATTTTCAAAAGTTAAGTCCTCTTCTAATTCCGCTTTGATTACTTTCAATATGCTCTCTAACTCTTCTTTATCTTTGTTATTTAATGCTTGTCCTATATGTTTTTTACTTTTTCTACACAGTTTGTTTAGCCGTTTGGACTGTTTTCGCAGACTGTGAGTTTGTTCTTCACTAGGTTCTTTAGTTTTTGTCGCAGTAAACTGCTTCTTTGGTAGAATTTGTTTGCTGCTGTTCTTATACTCGATTCTAACCAGTCCCATTTAGTATCTAAATCTTCTTGAAGGACCAATGCTTCTGTCCTAGCACTTTCACTATTTGTTTTCTTCTGATTTTTAACTTTGGACTTTAAGATCTCGTCCGTTCTTTTTGCGAAGGTAATCCAATCTTCTTCCTGGATTTTATTTGTATCAATACAAATTTTTTGCCTTTTGCTCTCCGTCTTTGAGCATTTTTTTGGCTAGAAACATGAATGCTAACAAATAATCAGGCAAAGACCATATGATGGTCACTATTCGTGTATAAGCTCATTTCCTGTATTTTGCACTTTGCTAAGTCAACATGCCAGTTGTGCGATAACCAAATTTAATCAATTTCTGAGTCTTTGGTTAGACCTTTTCATGTAGTGCTACTAACATCTGTATCTAAATGCGTGAATGTGTTTTTAAAGCCTCTGTCTAATAGCTTTTGTAATAGAATTTTCCTGTTAGGACCTGTGTTTGGATTCTTGCTATTTAATGTGTTATTATTGGCCTCTGCATTAAAGTCACACATAATTAGGACCTTTGCTTTACTAGATTTTTGTATATTCTCAACTCTATTAAATAAGTTCTTGCATATTTCTTTCTCTTGTTCTTTATTGTTGGGTGGGATATAAACGACGAAAAGGTACCAAACTTGATTTTTGAATACCATATTTGCTTCGATCGTGTAGGGTGACCATCTTATCACTCTCGCTATGTGCTTTTTAATTTTTTTGTGTATGATTATTGCTACGCCTGAACCCTTCTTCTTATCTTCTTCTGCTGATGCCCAAAAACCCCTATAATTTTCATCCTTATTTATTAACTATTTACCTTCCTTTTCTTGAATGTTTGTTTCACACAATCTGACTATATCCACTTCTTTTAAATCCATCAAATCGACTAGGCTCTCTAACTTTGTTCTGTTTGATTTAATCCCATTAATGTTATGAAATGCAAATGTCAAAAGATTGTTCGTTCCCTCTTCCTTTTTTCCCAGCACCTGCTGCCTGTGCTGCTAGTTTTCTTTAAGACGCCCACGGCTACTATTAGGAGTGATTTGGCCAATCCTTGTCTTTTGCTCGTTCTCCATATGAGAACCTTTTTTTGTATAAATGGTTGTTTCTGTGTACTGAAAAAAAATTTGAGCCCTCATGATTGTTAAATCTATGTGACCCTTCTAGTCGGGTTAATCTGCTTAAAATTTCTAATATCAGTTTGAAGTGTGGATGCATTTTTTTCGATACTTCTACTTTCTTTCTTACTTTCTACTTCTTTTATGAAGCGATTGTGTGAAATGATAGATTTCTTCTCTCAGTTTCTTCCATGGTAGAGTCATCCAATTCTTCATAAATCTAGCTAAGCGTTGAATTGAAATATTTAATTCTGGTTTTGAGTGCCTTTTGCTTGTCCTCCATATTTTTAAATTCCACTAGAGCTGATCCCCTTTGATAACCATTTCTGTTTTTAAAGATATGAACCATCTTGGGCTTAGTATGTTTAAGCTGTCTCCACAAGATTACTTCATTTGTAGTACGTGGTAGGCCAGAAAGTTTTGCTGTAATTTTCCTTCTAGATTTTAGTACTTCTTTTCCATTCTCTCCAATTGTCATATGAGTTAGTGATTCATTATTGTGTGGAATTGCCCAAGTGCTTTGAAGCTGTTCTTTTTTGTTAGGAGTTAAGTATACTACATGTTCGAGTTTAGCATGACCGGCTCTATTAACTGTGCGATACAAATTTTCTATTTGGCCAAATTTATTAATAAATTTAAACAGATTGTTCGTTCTACCCTTTGCTAGTATGTCCCAAAAAGTGATTTTGGTCCTTTTTAGTTTCGTCTCCTCATCTATATTATTTTTCGGGTGAAAGACCTCTGTTATACTTTTTTCTGTATTTTTCGGCCCATACAATACTTCTTTTTCTTTGTTTGATTTAACCATATGCACGTTTGTTTGTCCTGTTATACTTTTCCCTTTATACTTTAAATTTAATCTATTTTCCAGAGCATGTATCGACCCATATATATCCTTTTTGTCTTCAGATAAATCTTTCTCTTCTTCTGTATCCATAATACTGCTAAGTTGTTCCTCAGTGCCATAATCTAAACAGCCTGTTTCTGAAAGCACTAGTAGTATTTTCTTTTTTTCTGCTAATTCCTTTTCTAGAGTTTCCTTTTTTAACTGGTTCTCTTTTTCTTCCTGTAGGCGAAGTTCCTTTTCTTTAAGCAGTGCTTTTTTATTTACTTGTTCTTGTTTCTTAATTTCTGCCTCTTGTAATTCTAAAATTCACAGAATAGCTGATTCTACCGATGGGTGTGCAATGTTCATAAATTTAATGATGAACTCCTCTTGTTCTTTGCTGCTTGTTTTATATCTTAATGCTGGAATAGCCTTCAAAATCTTATCAGTCGGGTTGTTAAGAAAATCTCTAACTGCATCTAATTGTATAGTGATTATCTCCATCTGCTTTTAGAACTTTATAGAAATCTATTTTTAGAGTTCAATATTGTGTTCACGTGACTGAAGTGGACGTATTTGTTTATTTGATCAATTAGGTTGTTCGAACGTGATTTCTTTGTTTACCCGTTTGGTAATGTTTTTTTGTTTTTATTTATGTGTAATTTGATCAGAACAAAACAGATCTGCAATACAGGGTCTTAGCCAGTCCCCAAAAATTTCTTCAAAAATTTTTCTGAAAAAATTAAATTTCTTTGATAGTGAGTTATTTGTAGGAGCTAGTTCCAAGTATATTTACTAAACTACTGTTTATTTTGAGTAACTTTTCTTTTGTCTTATGCGAGTTTAGTGCCTTTACTAGTGTGTATTTTGGGTATTAACCAAAATTTGTTTTATGCTATTTTTGGAAATGTGGATCAGCGGAGAGAGTTTTTCAATTATTATTATATATTATATTTTAAATATTACATATTTTATTATATATTATTATAAAAAACAACAAAAAAATAAACCCAAAAAAACGAAACCAAATGAAAACAAAAAAAAATAAACTATAATATTTCTTATATTTGCTAATATTCACTTATATTCGCTTATATTCGCTTATATTCCTTATATTTGCTATTTTTTGCAAAGCGCCAGAAAAGTTAAAATAGGTATTCTTGTAAAGTACTAAAAAAGTTAGATCGTTTTCTTGCAAAGTTTCGAAAGAAGTAAGGAATAAATAAAATAAAATAAATTAAAAAAATAAGTAAAAAAATACAAACAAAAAACAAAAAAACAAAACTGAAAAAAATAACGAAAAAAACAAACCCCAAAAAAATAAATTATTATATTTACTTATATTTGCTCATATGGGGTGCAGACAATAGAAAAAGCCCATTTTTACATATATCTTATTTTGAGATAATTGAGTTTAATCATTTGTTTTAATTTTCAGACTGATCCGGGATTAATCAAATTTCACGATTTTGATTGGTTAAAGGTAGCAGGTAACTATCAGATAATCTCGTGATGTGTTGGCTCTACAAAGCATCGTGTAATTTTTCTTTTACATTATCTTGATTTTTTATTATGCAAACCGACTTTCATTTATAATTGAAAAATGTTAATCATGTCAAAATTTATATGAATATAATAAAAACTCATTTTTCAAAAAAATGTAAAAAGGGCTGTTTCTATTGTCTGCACCCCATATTCACTTATATTCGATTAAATTCATTCATATTCGTGACTTCTTGCAAAGTGCCAGAGATGTTAGAATTGGTGTTCTTGTAAAGTGGCAGAAAAGTTAAATTGTTTTCTTGCAAAGTTCTGAAAGAAGTAAAGGATAATAAAATAAAATTAAATTAAAAAAATAAGTAAAAAAAAAAAAACAAAAAAAAAACAAAAATGAAACAAAACTAAAAAAATGAAACAAACCCAAAAAAAAACAAAAGGAACCCGAAAAACAATGTAAAATTGATAAAAGATCCAAATTATAAATAAAAAAAAATAACAAAGATCTAATCTGATCTTGTACTACAATCATCAAAAATCATTGAAACATTTTGAAAATATTAGTCAAATGCCTCCTTGATATGATCTATGTTACAGATCATCCTAAAATATTTCGAATGTATTCGAATTTTGAAAATAAAAAAGAAAAAAGGAGAAAGGGATAAAAGAAANAAAAAAAAAAACAAAACAAAACTAAAAAAAATGAAACAAAACCAAAAAAAAAAACAAAAGGAAAACATGTAAAATTGATAGAAGATCTAAATTATAAACAAAAAAAAATAAACAAAGATCTAATCTGATCTTGTACTACAATCATCAAAAATCATCGAAACATTTTGAAAATATTAGTCAAATGCGTCCTTGATATGATCTATGTTACAGATCATCCTAAAATATTTCGAATGTATTCGAATTTTGAAAATAAAAAAGAAAAAAGGAGAAAGGGATAAAAGAAAAAGAGGGGTAAAAGGGAAAGAGGGGTAAAAGGAAGAGGTGGTAAAAGAGAGAGGAGGTAAAAATCATTCAAAATAGTCTTTTTTTTTTGTTACATATTTATTGGCTCAAAAAATCAATCATAACCATTTCTAAAATCAGATAATGAAAAAGGACAAAAGCTGGTAACAAACATGATAGGAATATCTGAGAGGTAAATATGGTTCATTGTGACTGTCTTTTAAAACTAGCATTTTTTATGCATTATGAATTCAATTTTTAATTCATTTGAATTATGATCTATATAAATCTACACTGTGAAACAAGATTCTTTCATGCCATAAAGGTGGTCACCCTTTTCTTCAATGTCCCTATATTTAGCTGGTATTGTTACAGCTAAAGTAGCAACTTATCTAAAGTAACTACTTTAAATATCTAAAGTAGCTACTTTAGATAAATCTCTACTTTAGATGCAACAGTTTGGTCTGTTGGAATAATCCATACTATCTATTTTAGCTTTGATTTTAGCATTGGGCAGATTCATGGTTTTAACAATAAGTGGGTTTATGATTTCAATATTTGATAGGTAATGATTTCAACAAGATTTGTTTGTGATACGACAGTGATTATTTGTGATTTCAACAGTAAGTGGATTCATGGCTTCAAATATGGGTGAATTCATAATTTCAATAGTGGGTTCATGTTTTCAATAGTAGATAGGTGGCGATTTACCAGTAGATGGGTTCATAATTTCAATGATGGGTGGGTTCATAATTTTAACAATGGGTGGGTTCATAATTTCAACAGTAGGTAAGTTCGTAATTTCAACATTTGGTAGAACAATGGGTATGTTCGTAATTTAATAATGGGTAGGTTCATCATTTCAACAGTGGATAGTGATGAGCAAATCACAGTTTTTTTAAAAATCTTGCAGGATAGGTAGAGTTCTTTAAATTTTCACAAGTAATAAAAATATACATAAAGATCATCACTTGAAATATGGTCCACTTATGTTAATGCAGGCCGGGTGATGTGCTAATGCTGTCTAAATGTTAATGCAGGCCAAGTGATATGCTAATGCTATCCAAATGTTAATACAGGCCGGATGATATGCTAATGCTGTCCGAATAATCTTATATTAAAAATCCCGCGCGGGATTCAAAGAAAACCTGTGAATCTCACACGTTGCCCATCACTAACAGTAGGCGAGTTCACAATTATAATAGTGACTGGGTTAGTGACTTCAAAAGTGTGATTTAGTGATTTCAATATTTAAATAGATATGCTAATAATCTTAATAATGGCTGGGTTAGTAAATTCAATAGTAGGTAAGTTCACAAATTTAAAAATGAGTTTATACTTTTAGCAATGGGGTGAATTCATAATTTCAAGGGTAAGTTTATTTGTAATTTTAATAATGAATAGGTTTATGATTTCAGCAATGGGTAGATTAATAATTTTGATAGTGTGGGTTCTTGACTTAAGTAGTAGATATGTTTATTTTAACAACTTTACAGAAACTTGTGTTTTTTGAGAAATAAAATTATTATATAATAGCTATATAGTTATTATATAATAAAATATTTCTTAAAAAACACAGGCTTCTGTAAAGAATATAGTCCATGGTTTCGATAGGGTGTGTTCATAATTATTAGACGGATTCATGATATAACAGTTGATGAATTCTTGATTTTAGCATACGATTTTATTAGCAGCTAAGACTAGGGATGTTAATGGAGTAAGGTACTCCAGAGTAACTGTGGAGTATAACCCAGACATGACACCACCTCGGATTACTAAGATATTATTAATAGGTGTAATTACTCTGGAGTAATACTACTAATACAAAATAGATTATACTCCGGAGTATTATTATATATATATTTTTTACCGTATTTCCCCGGGAAAATACGGTACTATAAACTCCGGAGTATTACATAGTGCTTAGCACATAGTACTTCAGGTTATACTCTGGGTTATACTCCGGGTTACACTTTGGAGTATGCTCTGATTCATACTTCAGTGTGGTGTAGTATTAAGGGATACTCTGCCAGAGTATGCACCATACCACCCTGGAGCACTCCGTTAATATCCCTAGCTAAGACTGATCTTAATAGTAGGTAAGTAAGTTATAATTTAACAGTATCTGAGTTCATGATTTTAATAGTGAAAGTAGGGATTTATATTATAGGTTAACAGGTGGATGGATAGTATTTACTGTATGTTCATGATCTCAATAGTGGGTGGGTACCTTTAATCACTTGATTGTCATTCGAGTGTGCAACTTTATTATTGCGCTTTTCAAATTACTGTAATCAGCAAGTTCCACATATCACACGGGGAATCAGAAATCTAAAATAAATGCAAATACATGATTGGTTAAAAATGATTTCCAACCAATCACAGATTTGCATTTATTTTAGATTTCTGATTCTCAGTGTGATACGTGAAATTTGCTAATCACAGTAATTTGAAAAGGGCAATCATAAAACTCAATGCAAATAATATACTTTTATTATTTATGACTTTCTGTACAATACTCTCAAAATCAACTTTGCAACAGGAGGAACTGTCGATGATAAACAACTAATACCCGATGTGCAGTACATAAAAAATCATTCAACAATACCAGATCATTCTTCTAATCCATGTTACAGTTACAATCCTTTACATGTTGGATTAGTTGTATAACATTGACGGTTCTTCCTGTTCAACTTCACACAACCACACGGTCAAGGGCAACAATCAGGTGATTGCATACATATCATATCAGCGGATCGGCATAATTGGGCCTTTTTTCAATAAACTGTTACACGAAAATTTGCTCCTAAGTGATGTTGAAAAACTAACAAATGAAGCACTTGTTACAACTAACAAAAGGGCTTCTTCGACGTCTAGACAAGTTAAAAAACCAAAAAAATCCAATAAAAGAGCTATGCTAAGCTGTAGAAAGAAGTACTTTTACCGTTTGTTGAAATACTCGGGTGTTTTAGGATGGGTTGGGCATTGTAAGATGGGTTGGTAACTATCAAGGGTAAATTCGGATGCTAATTTTCAAAAAAATGGCCTTTTTAATCTACTTTTGGCTTATAATTAAATACATGAATTTCATAATGTTCTACATACTTAATTATAAATGCAAAGCTGGTTAAAAAGGCCGTTTTTGTGTAAATTCGCTCTATAATAAATTTTTGAGCAAAATTTTTTTGATAATCTTCGATCATGATTGGTCGATTTACCCAACTATGCCGATCCGCTGATATGTGATGAACCGCGATCAACAAAGATATATCATTTTGCAAATAGTAATAGACAGTAGTTGATTTGTAGCTTTAACAATAAATTAGTTTGTAGTTTTAATAGTAGATGGGTCATGATTTGGAAGGTGGTCACTTCACCGACAATCATTTCACCGAAAGTTCACTTCGCCGACATCACATAGGGTTAGAGTTAGGGTTTTATTAGTTGCAGGTATGTATTTTTAGTAAATTGTCACTTGGTGTGATGTCGGTGAAGTGAGCTGTCGGTAAATGATTGTCGGTGAAATGACATGTATCCCATGATTTAGCATTAAAGGTTTTAACGGCAGATGAGTTCACATTTTCAATCGTGTTTTCGTAAGTTCGTGACTTCAACTTAAATAAAATTGGTGATTTTAACAGTAAGTGAATTTGTGATTTCAATGATAGCTAAATTCAAGATTTTAAGGTGAATAAGTTCACTATTTAGTAATCTAAAGTAGTGATTTCCTGATCCATAATAATATGTAAGTAGTAATTTTCTGATTTCATATTAGAGTGAATGATTTACTATATCAGTAGTGAGTAGAAAATTTTGATAGAGAGTTTTGATTTCAATGACAGGCTTCACCTTTGTAATTTGGTTTAAATCATATTACCTAACATCTATATTGACTTCTGTCTATGCGCTTTGACAAACTTGATTGTTTAAATCTAATGTCACTACATATCAATTTTAAAAAGATTTGTTCCTATAATAGTTAACTATTGCTATAATGAACTTTATCAATATAAATATGGGTGGCGCTTCGCGCCACCTATTACACTAGTTACTAATTTAATTATTTGATTGGTTAGTCAAACATATAATCGAATATGTAACGATTGTATCACGTGAAGATCGCATTACATTATAAAAAATGGGCCTTTTGTCAATCATCTGGTGAATCAAAACCATGATCAAAAAGAATAGTTCCAAATTAGAAATTTTGCGTTACATACAGGTATGATATAGAGTTTTAAGATTCTTATTCAACGTTTCTGAACAACATTAAAAGCTTTTGCTTTTTTTTTTTTACATAATATATAGAACATTCAAACTATTCTATTTGTTTTTCTTGTAATAAATAAATAAATAAATAAACAAAAACTTAACACATTATGCCTGAAAGTTGCTTATTCGAACAACAAGATGGATCAAATATCGCATACAAGATTCTCAAGCCTGAAAATGCTAAAAATGAGATTCCACTTGTATTAATCATGGGATTGTAAATATTGCTGCAGAATAATATTTTTATTATATATATTTTTTTCATTCCGTAATACTTTAATCGTAATCTGTGTAAACTTATATTAAGTGGTGGTACTAAAGAGCATTTTATGGGCTTTGAAGAAGGTTAGTTAATTATAGGCACTTATTGATTGTTATATACATATAGATTATTACATATGTAACAAATTTAATTATTTTAATGATCATTAGAATTGGCAAAAAACCAAACAGGTTCGTTATCATAATTGTCGAAATGGGCTAGTTGGTCTATCAACATAATGAATGCAGTTATTGTATTCTCTACATTATCTGCTGAAATCAAAAATCATAAAATCATGAATCTTAGTAAACATCAGGAAATTTTTAAATAGAGTGCATATCGATTACCATCAGCAGGGTAATTGGCATCGATTACAATCGATTACAATCGATTGTAATCATTTAAAATTAAATGATTGCAATCGATTGAATCGATTGTAATCGATATAAATCGATGCCAATCATTTAATTTTAAATGATTACAATCGATTATAATCGATGCCAATTACCCTGCTGATAGTAATCGATATGCACCCTATTTAAAAATTCCCTGATGAAGATTTACATTCGTATGTACAATCACCGACAAAGTAATGTCTGATTTTTCTAAATATTGTGTAGAGAAAGTCGGTAGCCACTCATTTTTCTGACAGTTATTTCTTCGATATGCCATTTATCTGAAATCACACATTATGACAAGTTAGCATTATATTAGTTGTACGTAGGTATATGTTGTTAGTAAAGTATCATCTCGTGCGACGTCAGGTAAATAACCTATTAGAGTTGTTATCGGCTATTTATTAATCGGGCTTTTATAATAAAAACCCTATAGCCCATCGGGAAATGACCGTCAGAGGAATGCGAAAATCAGGTGTTACTTTTGCAGGTAATATACATTCCTGTAGTGAAGTTTTAAATATTCTTTTAGTAGACAAGTTTTGATTGAAATCAATGTTTTTGCAGAATATTGTGTACGTAATAGTTTGATAGAAATTCAGGATGAGAAATTTTTACTTCTGACCTATAAATACTGTAATGTACAAATTTAGACATTCGAATTATCCAGTTAAATGAGTAATATTTATATTAAATAGGTTTACAGTTCTAATGATTTTATGTATTTTGAAAGTTATAAATACTTTACAGTCTCCTATTTTCATGAAATAACGTGCATGCGTGTTATTTCGAATAATAGCCTGAATTAGACAGAAATTCGAAATTATCCCTGGTATTATTTCGTGAAAATGGGGTAGAAAGATTTGTGATTAGGGCTCTGCAAATGCCCATGCCGGGCATATTGGCATTATGTCAAACACTAGGCCTTATGCCTATAGGCATAAAATACTAGGCACATCTATAGACATGGGCACAAATGCCAGATACTATAATAAACAAGGATACAAAGTGTCAGGCACTATTATAAACAAAGGCATTAAGTGCTAGGCACAAAGTGCCAGGCACAAGTGCCAGGCACAAGTGCTAGGCACAAGTGCTAGGCACAAGTGCTAGGCACAAGTGCTAGGCACAAGTGCTAGGCACAAGTGCTAGGCACAAGTGCTAGGCACAAGTGCTAGGCACAAGTGCTAGGCACAATAAAATACCAAAGTATAGAAATAATAAACATTAACTTACTATGCCTTTTGCTATGTCCATGCCTATGCCCATGCCTATGCCTGTGCTTAATTTTTATGCATATGCCCATACCCAATTTTTATTATGCACAGGCACGAGCCCAGGTTGCAAACCCCTAGTTGTGATGGTATAATTTATTGTAATTACAATAAGAATTGGTTGTTTTCAGAATTATTATCCTTAAAAATTCGAATTTATCATCTATTAGTGATTGTATTTGATAATCGTGGAATTGGAGAATCAACTGTTGCTTCTTACTTTGAACCTATCACGATTGAATTAATGGCTCAAGATACAATTGAATTAGTTAAACATCTTGGAATTAAAAGATTTAATTTGTTTGGAGGATCTATGGGTGGTAATTTCAAATTTTAAATATTTAATATTCTTTCAATGATTACTTAAATTAAAATTTTACTTTTTACATGTAAAAAATTTTGCAGGCAGAATTGCACTTTGTGTTGCCTTGATTTCATCAGATCTTAAGCTAGAGAAATTAGTCATTGGTGCTAGGTATAAATTGTTTGATTAATTTATAATCCATGCTTTGTATTAACTTTATATTCTATTGAAGTTCTGCTCGTGTTAGACCGGGCATAGGAGCGTATCCTAGAATTGAACAAATTTATAATTTACCTGAATTAAACCATCCTAAAACTATTCTAGAGCAAAAAGAACAGCTTCTAAATTCTGATGATACAACTTTGGCTAGATATTTACTTGAACATCCTGATGAACTCGATAAAGTAGCGGAGATCATAGTTAACACTGACAATACAGTAGAAGGCCATTTGAAATTTTCAGTACATATATTTATTTAATATTTATCAATATAAAAACTTTTATCTAATTTATTATGTTTATAGAACGTCAATGGGAGGCGATTAAACAGGTTGACTTTGTTTCGAGACTACATTTAATTAAAGTTCCAACTTTGATAATTCACGGTGATGCTGATGAAACAGTTCCTATTGATGAGGGTGAATTACTTGATCGCGAAATTCCTAATACACAGTTTCATAGAATCCCCAATGTTGGACATGAGTAAATATAATTTTAAAATATAAATTTGTTTGTTAAAAATAAAAACTATTAAAACTTGTTCTTTTTTTTATTTAAAAAATTTTAGTATTTATGTAATGGCATTTGAACCTGTTAGCATTATTAATATTATTAATGAATTTTTGAATAATAAAAACTGTAAAAATTTTAAGTAATAATAACTAGCATTCTATTCTTCTATGGTAGAACCACCTGGAAGTATTATTACACGAATTATAAAGCGAATATATATAGTAGTGGTGGAAAGTTATGACAATTTTATAGTTATTATTTGATACTAATAAAAATTTTTGTGAAATTATTCAATTTATAAAAAAAATATCTATAAGGATTTAATAATTTAATGCTGTGGTAACACATTGCTATTCTTAGATTAAGATTTGAATTAAGCGTGATACACCAATGCGATACATATCATTTAAAATTGCATGTCGCCTAATTTTTATAAGTAACCCCTCTTAAAAACGGCTTTACTAAATTACACCAGTGATGTTCAACACCATAATTGCTATATCTCAAAAACGTACTAGCTAACACATGTCAGAGGTACTAAGCAAAAATGTTCAGCGCCCCAAAAAACCTCACCCTGGCTAAAATTATACACATCAAGGTTATTAGTAAACTACTATGCTTCGAACAATAATAGCAAATATTAGTTTAATAGTCATAAGGGATATTAAATAATTACGTAATAAAGTATACTTTCCTGAACTTTGATTTTGGTAATCCATAACCGTTACATGTTTTATAGATATTCCGTTTAATTTGCTCGAAGCTATTGTTAAAATTTAATTGCCAACGATAGCACTGTAAATGTAAAAGTGGTAAAAACATTTCTCCAATTTATATTTATCAGAATATTCTATGCATTGGTACTGTAAACATACAGTAATGGAAGAATTAAATCGTAATTTTGGTAAACATGATCAGTGACTTTTTTTAATTAAACTAAGATAAGGCCACGCCAATTTGATTCTTTGTTTAACATAACCCCTCTCCCTCTATTTTTAAAATTTTTAAACATAAAATAAACACTATTTAACCAATCAAATTGCAGTATTGGCTTTTAAAAATTTTTAAATTTTGTTCAGCCAATAGAATTGCTGTTTTTTTTTAGGATTGTTGTTGATTTTTTTTACTCCCCCCCTCTTGCAAAAATATTTATGTTAAGTTAAACAAAGAATCAATTTGGAGTGACCTAATTGCCTATTTCACATTACATTAATAATTTTTCTGTTATCACCTAAATTTTCAGCTACATGATTATTTAATGTGTTTAAAGTAATAATAAATTGCATAACTAACATCGATATTATATCGATATAGCATTAGTAGATTTAAATAAAAAAGGCGTGAGGCCTTTAATATCGATACTTAACTGACTAATTATATGGCTTATCTCAGCATCCACCGATGCTGAAATACTGACCTATAATCATTTATGATTGCATCAGTTATCGTTTAAAAATTATGTGTAGCCAGCAATTTCCAGAGTCGGAACAATAAAGAATATACAAACGAATGGGAAGAAACCTGTTACTAAGAAGACTTAAAGAAAATAGAATCATAGAACACAACAATTAATTCGTAACTCTGGTAAACATAATTTTGGTAGAATTGATTCGAATACTAAGCAATAGCTTCATAATCCTCATGTAACTCTAATTCTAGCTCTATATAGATGATAAGAGCAAAAATTTCTCTAAAATATTTGTCAAACATTACTGGTTGATTTATTCTATTTCTACTTAATATGATCAATTAATAGGTCAAGTTACAATAACAGAAACTTGTTTCAGATATTTAGAATTTATTTTATTTAATGAAAAGAAAAAGATAAGTTTTATTTTATGATGTTATATTTGAAGATTATGATGACAAACTTGATATAAGAAATTTTTTACAACTTTAACATATTATTGAATGTTGATAATACCCCTTGAATATTTTACCAGATCTATTCCTTATATATTTTGTAAAAGACTCGGGTATGTCAAGCCGAATTTATAAACGTGACATATAAAACAAATCGGTGTAATCATATATGGCTTTGGTACAAGACCTGAATAATATATGTGGGATATGAACCAAAAACCAGTGCAGGGTGTAAAAGACCCTAGCTACTCTCCATGATGAAATATGATATTAGTCAAAATTTGGGCGTTCAACAGGCTTGCTTACTAAAACAAGCACAAGAGTCAATAAGTATGAAAAAATAATATTTAAAAGCCAATATTTTAATTGGGTAACATTCTAACCTGGATTAGCATTTATTGGTTATGAAGATTTTGATAATTCAAAAGCCGACTTGTATAAATAGCTTGTTTATGTGTCTGGTAATTGAGTCGTATTGGTGTGGTTTGATTTAAATTTTTGTCAGAGTCTCTAATTTCATTAACTTGCTTATAAAATTTGGTTTTTTCATTTCTCAAATCTTCAAAAAATTTATGCAGCGTATCTTTTAATTTCTTAGCAGTTGGTCTATTTTGAGGTTCAGCGTCTAAGCATTTATTCATTAAATCCAAAAGTAGTTGGGGAACCTCACATTTAATTTCAGGTATCCGACCTTTATTAAAGATGTCAAGTTGTAATTTGGCATTATGTGGAATATCATGAAACGGAGGATATCCAGTAAAAACTTCTGACATGATAATTCCAAAAGAATAAATATCTGATTCCCGAGTATATATAATTTTATTTTCATTCTGACGCTCTTAACAATTCTGGAGCAATATAGGGAAGCACTCCGAAAAGCTCCTCAGAATCCGAATCTTGAGACACTGGCTTACACAGTCCGAAATCAGTAATGTAGGAATTAAACATATCTTTGTTAACTATATTTCCGGAATGAAAATCTTTATGCACTAAATTAGCTTCGTGAATTGTATTAAGCCCATCAACTATGTAAAATAAGATAGCAACTTTAGACTTCCAATTTAAATCGGTATATTTGCCATCTAATAATTTCCGGAGACTTCCCTGCTTTGCGAATTCCATCACCATTATATAATTATCATCATTTGGGTTCTTAGTTATTCCATAAATTTTAATTGCTGAATTGCTGAATTACCTCCATGTTTATGTTGATTTTCAATCTAAATATTAATTAGGATAAATAAAACCTGAATAATAACAAAATAATAATAGAATAATAATAAATTATATAATATATACTTCATTTAAAAATTCTTGTTTTATATTCTTAGAATTGTCAAGGCCTTTTAAACAAACATTTATTTGTACATTTCGTTTCCACACATTCTTTTGGTGATCAAATTCGGAAATATATCCATCATTCCATACTGCCTTAAAAACAGTTCCAAAGCCTCCTTTAGCAAGTTACTTTATGTTTGTAAATTTACTAAAAGGTATCCATTCGATAATGTCTTGAAATTTCTCTGCACTAAGTTGAATTTGTTTAATAAATCCATCGATGTCAGGGTTGCCACTTGTCCAATTACGAAATTCCTTTTTAAATCTTTTAACATTGAATAATAAGTATAATAATGCATTAAGTGCTATGATTTAAAACAACTAATATATACAATCTATCATGGGTTAATTGAAATAAGTTACAATTAGAATTATTCTTAGTGTATGGATATTAAAAAAAGAACTTACTCGCTGTAGAAATGACAAAAAGTATGGGTTTAGTTAGAATTAACGTTCATTAACTGTTATGGGTATTTATATGTACAATAATTTATTGTAAAAAAAGAACTTACCGACTATATAAGTGACAAAAGGTATGGGTTAGTTAGAATTAACGTTTGTTAGCTGTTATGGGTATTGATATGTACAATGATTTATTGCAAAAAAAAGAACCTACTAGCTGTAGAAATGACAAAAAGTATGGGTTAGTTAGAATTAATGTTTGTTAGCTGTTATGGGTATTGGTATGTACAATGATTTATTGTAAAAAAAGAACTTACCCACTGTAGAAATGACAAAAAGTATGGGGTAACGTTTGTTAGCTGTTATGGGTGGGTATTGATATGTACAATGATTTATTGTAAAAAAAGAACTTACCAACTACATAAGTGACAAAAAGTATAGGGTTAGTTAGAATTAACATTCATTAGCTGTTATAGGTATTGATATGTACAATGATTTACTGTAAAAAAAAGAACTTACTGACTATATAAGTAACAAAAAGTATGGTGTTAGTTAGAATTAACGTTCGTTAACTGTTATGGGTATTGATATGTACAATGATTTATTGTAAAAAAAGAATTTACACATTGTAGAAATGACAAAAAGTATAAGGTTAGTTAGAATTAATGTTCGTTAGCTGTTATGGGTATTGATATGTACAATGATTTATTGTAAAAAAAGAACTTACAAACTACATAGGTGACAAAAAGTATGGAGTTAGTTAGAATTAATGTTCGTTGCTGCTATGGCTATTGATATTGTTATAGAATAAGTTGTAGTTAATTTTGGTAGAAATTAGTTGAAAATTAGAACTTAATAAGGAAATTTTGTAATAACTGTATTTAGTAATAGTGATATGCGAAATTGATGTGCAATGACACTCAATGACGCTTAGCGACGCTTAACGATGCTTAGTGACGCTTA
>QKWP01002926.1:0-42711 GCA_003550325.1 Gigaspora rosea | reverse complement strand
ATCATCAGGTTTTCTAAAAAATTCTTTACATCTATTATATCGCTCCATTTCCTATTTTGTTATTTGTTTGGTTTATTTCTTTGTTTACTTTCTACTTGATACGCGTTTGTGATTTTTAATTAAATTGGATATGATTTGTTAACTTATTTTAGACTCTTTGTTTGTTTATTGACGCGTATGTTGTTTGATCAAAACAGATCCGCGTTACAGGGTCTCGAGGAATTCTCCCAATTTTCCAGAAAATTTTTCCAAAAACGAAAGTTTTCTTGCTAGCCCCTTATCAACTGTTTTTTGTCTGAAGTGCTACTACTAGACTACTGTTTATTTTAAGTGTTCTTTCCTTTTTATTATTTGTATTAGGCACCTTAACTAGTGTACTTTTTGTCCTTTTCTCTGTTTTCTTTTTCCGCTGTTTTTGGAAATATGGATCAGCAGAAAGAGTTGTAATCTGCATAGATTATTAGATGATTAGCTAGAAATTTTAAATATAGTATTACTTTATATATCATCCTGATATAATTGTAACTTACTATCCTATTTCTGTACTTGACATTAATAAATAAATAAAAAAAAAAAGAAAAGAATATTCATATGTCAATCGGTCATCGATCAAGTCAATGATCGGGGTTTACGGTTCAAGAGTTCAGAGTGATCGACATAATTTGATCACGAGATACCGATAGGGCTATCGGAAAAGAAAAATTTTAATTTTTCTAGTGTAACACCTGATCAGTGATCGCTCATTCCTTCTTATTTCTTTATTTGTTTTTTTATACATACCCTTTTTTCCTATTTTGTTATACAGTATACATATCATTTTTTTATTAGTATTATACTAAATCAGACTGAAGTCGCATAGATATAATTGCTGGTTTCACCCAAACATGAATCGTATCAGCTAAACAACTAAGTCAAATTGACGCGTCTCTCGAAAAAATACTATTTTCTCACCCAAACACGAATCGTATCAGCTGAACAATTAAGTCAAGTTGACGCGTCTCTTGAAAACTCTATATTTTCTAAATTGCTTATATTATTGGGCAACATTCAAATCTACTAACGCAATTCTTGATTTCATATGGAATCTCATATGTGAACGCTCAGACGGAAGTCTTGAATGGACAGTCACATGCAATGAGAATTTAGTTGTTATAGGAGGGATTGGTGTTGAAAAAATGAATGATGGAAGTGAAGTTAGATAGCTGATAGAAGTTGTTCCTTGAATTGAATATTGTATTTAATTTATGTCGAATTCTGTATTTAAAGACTCGAGTTTTGCCTTCAATAAGGTTCTCCAGACTTCAGTTTATCCAATAAACTTAAAATATAAGTTAGTAGGCATTTCAAAGCTGAAACCAACAAGTTCGCCAGGGTGACTATCAAAAGCAGTTGTGAAATTTTCTTAAAATAAATATAAACTAGAACATAATCATGCGGGCGGCTTTGCCGCCCATATGCTAAAGGTAATAGATTTATTTGTTTTATTCTTATTTTTATTTCGTAAAGAAAATTTTTCTTAAGCTTTTCTATCATTAGATGTTTCGTCTTAAATTTAATGCACAATTTAGGCCCTTCCAGACCAAAGCTAGTGCATTAGATTTAAAGTATTTTGCTTTAGTCTTATGTAGTTCATCTTAAATTTAATGCACCAAATTTGGCCTTTCGCGGCCAAAGCTGGTGCATTAAATTTAAAGCATTTCCTTTCTGACATTGGGTGCTCTATCCTGAATTCAATGCACCAAATTGGGCAAAGTTGATGCATTAAATTTAAAGCATTTTCTTTCTGTCATTAGATGTTCCATCTTGAATTAATGCACCAAATTTGGGCCCCCTCCGGGGGCCAAAGCTGGTGCATTAGATTTGAAGCATTTCTTTTCGTCATTAGATGTTCCATCTTGAATTTAATACAACAATATGGACCCCTCCGGGCCAAAAATGGTGCATTAATTTTAAAGCTTTTATTAGTCATATGAAATAATCATATTGTGACCTTATCACCTGGCTAAAGATAACAGTTACTGAATGTTACACATTCAATATATTCAGATCCGGATCTAAATTGCTATTGTAAATGAATTTAGTGCAAATTGATCTACATGCAGATAGAATGGCAAATCACATAAATTTTGTATTGGACAGGGGGCTTAGGAGGCTGAGTTCACGATTCTTTCGTTGTAGTTCTTTTGCCTTTCGTCATATTATTTGACGATCATTAATTATCAATCATCATACCGGCTAGTGCTCCGAATCGGGTCGGGTCAACCCGAAAACCGACCCGAAATTTCGGGTCGGGTCGGGTTCGGGTTAGAAAATTTTGACCCGAAAGTTTCGGGTCGGGTTCGGGTCGAGAATTAACCCGATCCGACCCAAATTTTTTATATAGATTAGTTTTTTTTTTCTTTAGAATAGGTTATCATTTAACCAATCGGGATGCAGGATCAGGTGTAACGCGAAATCGAAACGAAACAAGATTTTTTTTAAACAATCGCTTCTAACTTAAAATTTTGACTATAAAACTAACTTTTTTTTTAACAAAAAAATTCCTTGCGAAATTTTGGATTAGAGGTCTTCTAGTTATTGTATCTACCAAACGCTAATCCTAATCTTAGTCCGGCCGTTATTTGTTTTGTTTAATGTAAAATCAAAACAAACAAAATAATTGGTGACGCGATGAATAATAAATTTTTTTTTTATATCAAAGGTCACACAATTTTTTTTTATGTTCACATCTAAGATCACGCAATTTTTTTTGTTTTTTTTATGTTCACATCTAAGGTATTTATATCTAAGGTCATGTAATTTTTTAATTTTTGTTTATTCACATCTAAGGCCACGCAATTTTTTTTTTATGTTCACATCTAAGGTCACGCAATTTTTTTTTTTTTATGTTCACATCTCAGGTTACGCAAGTTTTTTTTTATGTTCGCATCTAAGATATTTATATCTAAAGGCCAAAATTTTATTTTTTTTAAAAAAAAACTTTAGCATGTTGGCTTAAAAATTTGGGTCGGGTTCGAGTTGGGTCGGGTCAGGTCAGGGTGGGTCGGGTTGAAGTGCTAACCCGAAAGTTTTCAACCCAACCCGTTCGGAGCACTAATACCGGCGAAAAATTTGAAGAAAAAAAAATGTAAAATCTAAAAAAATTCAAAAAGTAGAAGTATAACTATAGATGGGTGTGGGCATATAATGCCAAAAGAATACTTTCTTTACTAGAATTTAAGTTGTTTTTTAAACGATTCAATTTTTTTTGATTTTTTTTTAGTATGTTACATATAATATATATATAATATCTTTATAACTCAATTCTGGGTTCGTGCGTTTTACCGTTTTTGATTGGTTGTATCTGAAAAATGTGATCTGAATGTGGGAAAATCTTGCATAATTTAATAATTGAGTAATTATTACAATATTCCTGTGATCATCTGCAATTATTGCGGCATTTTGATCATTTGTCATGGTTTAATCATCAATACATAAAATCGAGAAAAATAAGTTTTGTAACATGATTTTTATAATAACCGGTAACAGAATTTTCAAGGTAACTTGCAACTGTTTTCAAAAAGCGTGGAAAAGATGCAGATGCAGATTATTGTACCATGGAGAATTAACGATAGTTTCCGGATTTTTAATTTTTCTAAGCAGAATTTCCAATTTCTTTTCTATGGAAATCGTTTTCCACATCTTTTTGAAAACAGCTGTAACAGTCCCAATAACTCAATTCTGGGTTCGTGCGTTTAACGTTTTTTGATTGGTCGTATCTGAAAAATATGACCTGAATGTGGGAAAAACTTGCATAATTTAATAATTTACATAGGGTGAGTAATTATTACAAAATTCCCGTGATTATCTGCAATAGTGCTTGGATCCGGATATATAACCGGATATCCGGATAGACATCCTGTTTCATATTTTATCAATCCGAATTTATAAAACGGATATATATTAACATCCGGATTGTAATCCGGTTTATATCCGGATTTTAATCCTAAATTTTTTTTTGTAAGCTATTAACATTTAAATATATGTTCGAGATCTCAAATTAACTAAATTACTGTATTAACTGTAATACGTAAGTACGTACATACGGTACAGTGTTGTTAATGAACATGTCCATTGGTAATTGTCGCATCTTTTTATTAAATTATTTATTGTTCAGAGTGATAAATCGCATAATAAAAATATGTGACAATTACCAATGAACATGCTCATTTAACAACACTGTACATACGTACATTATAAGGGGCTAATTTACTGTCACTGAATAAATTTAATATCTATTGTTTATAAGACAATCTACTTTTAACAATCAATTACAATGAATGTTAAGACCGAAGGCTCCAAAAATGGTAGGTGTCGATCGAGGCGCAGAAAGATTTGGTCCGGGTCTTTTGGAGGGTGGGTCTTGTTGAGTATTGCCGGGCTTCAGATAAGTCCTCTTTTACTTGCAGAGTTCTACCTTGGTCAAATACTTGTATTGTTGAATACTAATAATCCTTCTTTAACTTGGGTAAGGTCCACAGCTCAATTCGTGGTCATGTGTTATGAAATGTCAAGACTGGCTTCGATCGGGTTCCAATTTAAATCCGACGGCAAGAGATGCGATCGGGAAATCAAAAATTCAGGGTCATATAATGCAGAGTCATGAGGATCAGGTTATTCCAAAAATAGAAATCATAGGATCGGTGATGGTTCGATAAATGAGGTAATCAATAGTTTATGATTCTTTAAATATGATTAATTGACCGATTACTAATGCTCTTCTCTCTTATCGTATCGGAACGAATTAGTTAGGGCTATCGATAACGACACGTATTGGATATAATTTACTAATTTGTTAATTAGTATCATATATCCAGATAAAAACCGGATCTGAAATTACAAAATAGCAATCCGGATTTATAATCCTCTTTTCAAAAATGAATATCCGTTATCCTCTTTATATCCGGATATATCCAGATTTTGTAAACCGGATCCAAGCACTAATCTGCAATTATTGCGACATTTTGATCATTTGCATTAATGTCGTCATGGTTTAATCATCAATACGTAAAATCGAGAATAATAAGTTTTGTAACATGATTTTTATAATAACCGGTAACAGAATTTTCACAAAAAGCGTGGAAAGATGCAGATTATTGTACTATGGAGAATTAACGATAGTTTCCGGATTTTTAATTTTTACTAAGCAGAATTTCCAAATTCTTTTCTATATGGGCATATGGAAATCGTTTTCCACATCTTTTTGAAAACAGCTGTAACAGTCCCAATACAACCCTAACTATATACTACAATGTGCTACTGGAATTTTTTTGCGATAGAAATTAGTGTTTTACGTTAGTAAGCAAGTTCCATAACAGAATTTTGTGTTTCACTGGAATAGCAAGATTTGCAATAGAGGTGAAATTAATAATATGATGGAAAGGTATTATGAATCAATCATTAACTTGAAGAAATTATTGTTATTTTAAATTATTAAATAGAAGATTTAACTAGATTGTTAGAAATTTAACCAGATAATACGATAGCATTCAGGTATAGAAGTGAAATTACTTATATGATGAAAAGGTATAAAGAATCAATCGTTAACTTGGGAAATTATTGCTATTTTAAATTATTAAATAGACGCATCCGGAGATTTAACTACTGTAGATTGCTAAAAATTGAACCAGATAATACGAAAGCTTTACGGTATAGAAGTGAATTAATTAAATGATAAAAAGGTATAACGAATCAATCACTAACCTGGAAAAATTATTGTTATTTTAAATTATTAAATAGAAGATTTAACTAGATTGCTAGAAATTTAATCAGATAACATGATAACTTTTAAGGTATAGAAGTGAAATTAATTATAAGATTAAAAGGTATAACGAATCAATCGCTAACTTGGAAAAATTATTATATTTAAAATTATTAAATAGATGGATGAAGCATCTGAAGATTTAACTAGATTGCTAGAAATTGAACCTGATAAAACGATAGCTTTAAGGTATAGAAGTGAGATTAATTATATGATAAAAAGGTATAACGAATCAATCGTTAACTTCGAGAAATTTATTGTTATTTTAAATTATTAAATAGATAGATGACGCATCCGAATATTTACTAGATTGCTAGAAATTAAACCAGATAATACGATAGGTATAGAAGTGAAATTAATTATATGATAAAAAGGTATAACGAATCAATCGCTAACTTGGAGAAATTATTGCTATTTTTAATTATTAAATAGATAGATGACGCATCCAAAGATTTAACTAGATTGTGATAACTTTAAGGTATAGAAGTGAAATTAATTATAAGATGAAAAGATATGATGAATCAATCGCTAACTTGGGAGAAATTATTATATATTAAATTATTAAATAGATAGATGACGCTTTAATTAGATTGCAAGAAATTGAACCAGATAATACGATAGCTTTAAGGTATAGAAGTGAATTAATGATATGATGAAAAGGTATAACGAATCAATCGCTAACTTAAAGAAATTATTGTTGTTTTAAATTATTAAATAGATAGATAACGGATCCGAAGATTTAACTAGATTGCTAGAAATTTAACCAGATAATACGATAACTTTAAGGTATATAATGAAATTAATTATATGATGAAAAGATATAACGAAACAATCGCTAACTTGGATATTTTAAATTATTAAATAGACAGATGACGCATCCTGAAATTTAACTAGATTGCTAGAAATTGAACCAGATAATAATGAAAAGATATAAGGGTAGCCCAATTTAGAGTAAGAGTTAATTTAACTATTCTATTAATATCATTTAACTCATGTTTAATGAAAAATTACAGATTCCAGATCAAGCTCGAAATTTCTACGATTCCCGTGGCGGAGCCACGGGTCGGACGCTAGTATATATATAATATATATAAATATAAAATATATATAAAATGGCGTGAGTAAAAATTTCCTTTTCTGGGTGTTAGAAGAGACACAACAGCCAAAAATGAAACGATTACGTTGCTTATAACATATAACAAACGTTACACAACCATATATGGTAGGTCACGATGGTAAATATACAAAACAGGCTGTGGTGGCTTATCATATGACAGTACATTTGGTGGTCGTTCTGGCGAACTCGAAAGCAACTTGTTAATTGTTATCTTGCATAATCGAATTCTCACACATTGTACTTGACCAATTGATTTATTGATTATAGTTGCATCGTTTATTTTTAATCCCATTGTTAGAATCAAAATCATGGGATTTATTACATCGATTTGTTTAAGAATTGATGCATTATTGGTTCGTTACATTGATTATTTTTTGCTTGATACATTTGATCCTTCATCGATTCGTTGATCGATTCCCAATTATCATTATCCACCCATCATATAATTATCCTCACCATTTATAATCCTACCATCTCGCTTTTCTCACACCAAAATATATGTTCGCCATTAACTTTTACACCATCGATATCCCTCGCACCCTCTCTATCGTTGAAAATGGATTACTATCCTGAGATTACTTTGGTATATTGCCTATTGCCGATAGTAACAATGGGTAGAACAATAAACTTTTTCACAAGTATTCTTATAAAAATATTTGGTATGTTATGCAACTCTTATAATATTTTCTATAGAATTATTAACCATCAGATCGTAAGACGTAAATCGAAGAAAATAGAAACGTTTTTAAAAAAAATCACTTTAACTCATAATTTGCCTATGAAACCTCCTTTCGTGTTTTTAACAAAAAAAAAAATTCCTTGCGAAGTTTGGTGTAGAGACGGTCTTTCTAATTCTCTACCTTAACTTCATTTAGAAGTAAAGCCCAGATATAACTATATTTGGATACAAAATTGAATCAAGAACATAATTTGTTTAAAGTAACAATGATATAAAAATATTTGGTTTGCTAGTAACGTTGTTGATCCAATTCGGACGGACGCACAAATTATGTCGAGTAATTTTATTAAGAGTTGGATTGGATCTGATTGGATTGGATGGATTGGATTGGATGGATTGGATGGAAAAATGCGATTTTTTTTTTTTGCAGAGCCCCTTTTTTTTTTGTTGGTAATTTTCCTCTATTTATTATTTATTTCAATATTACTTGGCCTGTGGCTTTTTCATACCATTCTTAATTCCGATAAATTGCTTTTGTGGTTAATTTTTGGGTATGACCGCAATCTTTCTATGTTTTCTTAATAATCTATTCTAATTAATCTAATAAAACGGTTCGTAAATGCTTATAGGTTAAGAAAAAACATTTTTTTAAAGAAAAAAAACGCCAGAATATTTAAACAGATTTGCCAAGACACAAGAAGAAAATTCAGTATTGCTAAAAAAAGTTGTGAAGATTTAGATCTCAAGATGTTTCTCTTGACCCTATATTAATCGTCATCGAATGGAATGATACTGGTTTACAGCAACGCCGAATTATGAAATCCAACATTACCAACAATATGTTGATGCTGTAGTTAATGATGGTGTCCAATCTGATCCATATTATCCATTACCGATACTCATACTGCAGGAAAGAGCATTGCTGCGGATATAATGGCATTCCTTCGACAATAACCCAATGCGTCATTGGAAAGTTGTCTATCATTCGAGCAACAAAAAAGATCATATTTATTGTTGTAGAATATCGTGATGTATTTTAATTGTAATAATTAGGGTTGCGACCCAAATTATTTTTACAGCTGTTTTCAAAAAGGTGTGAATAATCAGGGATCACCAATCATGGGACATTCACGATATTTCCCAATTTCCTACTTTTTTTAACTCTCGTTTCTAACCGAGAAAGATTCTCACCAATTTCCCAATAGAAACAGTTTTTATAGTTCAATAAAATAATATTATTCTAAGTTAAAGGTAAATTTTAACAGGTGAATTAAGAAATTTTTAATAAATTCCTAAAAACGGTGGCCATCTTGAGTCTTGCAACATTTATGCTTGTTATATGATTTTGCTTTAACGAATCTCGTAAAGTAAAACTTTTAAGATTTAGAGTTGCTGAATGATTTTTTTTTTTGATTGTGCTGTATTCAATCTTGATAGCCAATTATTGCATCGTGAACAAAGTGAAAAATTAAAATAATCTTTTAGAGTTACTTATTAATTATAATGCAATATTTTTTTCTCGAGCAAAAGAAACTTGATCTCCAATTGGGCGTAAAAAAAATTCGTGTATACGCATATTTGACAGCTTCAGTTCGATTGCCTCTACTGTATGAGTGGTTTTGTAATATCACATTTGAATTTATGTGTTTGCAATAAAGTCCACAGTATAAACACTTTCGCAACTAAAGCAAGTCCCTCTTTTGTATATAAGTTTTGTATCTAGTGCATCCGTCATCAATATTACAGTAATATGATTATAAAAACAAAATAATATACATTGCAATAATTTGTTTATATAGCGTTAATGATAATGATTAGAAGGGTCCGTATTATTTCGCCGACAATCACTTCACCGACATAACATTTCACCGACAAATATTTACCGACAAGTTCATTTTACTGACAGTTTGTTTCACCGAAGCTCATTTTACCGACAAGTTTTTTTGTAAAAGCACACTAACTTTAACCCTAATTCTACCCTGACCCTACCTGACCCTAACGACAATGACCAGAATTACTTTGTCGGTGAAATGAGCTTCGGTGAAATAAACTGTCGGTAAAATGAAATTGTCGGTGAATAATTGTCGGTAAAATGTTATGTCGGTGAAGTGATTGTCGGCGAAATAATTGCCATCCGATTAATTAGAAAGGGTATCACGCACTTATCAGTTTAATAATTTAAAAATTACAACGGACGTCAATAATTATCTTATCTATCCTAAAATAGGTGTTGATTAAGCATCTCGCACTGATAAGTGCGTGATGACCGTGATAAAAAAGTTAATTATTAAATTTCTGATTTTCCGATTCCCCATATGGGTATGTCATAAAAATCATCTGTTCACACCTTTTTGAAAACAGCTATAAAATTACGTTATTACTATTTAGTTGAGTTTGGAAATTGGAATTTCTAATTGTGTTCATTACCAAAACCCAAATACTTCGGTAAATAGCTTAAAATTCAAAAATCACAAATTCATTAAATAAATATCGTACATTTGATAAAATAATATTTAAACTTCAAATTATTCAAAATTTAAAATTTTTTATGAGATATACCCATATTAGCGGGTATGTGGAATTGGCCCTGGATTGACCCTAATTTGTCCTCCGTAATGGCCCAAATTTTAATAGCAGACAAATTTTTTATTATATGTACTGTACATATGTACTTACGTTTAAAGATAATTTCAGACGTAGTATAAACTGTGCATTTACATCTATTTACCCCTAAGATTATCCTTATGTATACTAGGGTGTCCAGAATTCTGCATTCGCAGAAATTCTCTGAATTTACTGAACTTGCAGAATTTACAGAATTTGCAGAATTTCAGAATCCGCAATTAAATGGTATATTTTATTGGTCTAATAGTTTTTAACTCGCAGAATTTGCAGCATTTGAGGCGTAATTTATTGTTAACGCAAAAATCCGTATAATTATATGCGGAAGATAAAGGAAAAAATTGCTGAATTCTGGGCACCTTTATGTGTACGTATATATGTACTTATAATAAAAAATTTTTTATTTGTTTGCTATTAAAATTTGGGGCATTACGAAGATACATTTACTAAAATTTGATTGAATAGATCGATTGTCAGAAACGCGTAAAAATCTTATTTGAGCGTTGCCAAGTAATAGACTGTGTATCAGAATTCGTATTATCATTGTTTAAAACTTATCCCTGAAAGTGCCTGATAATAATTTGCGTAATAAAAGCATATATATGATTGTAATTCTATCGTTTTATTTATTTGGTTCAAACTTTTAAGCACCGATAATTTTCAAACTGATTAAATTTTTATGGCAAGAATAAGCCGTTAAGTTTTTAATGGTTTAGTGACTTAATCGATGATAGGTCAAGATATTGTGAGATTTTGCACAATACTATTAGCTTATTTACCTAGGGCTTCACTGAAGACTAATTTTATATGTGAGTGATCCCAAGCGAAATCTCGTCATTTATCTAGCATAATTTATTTCCGATATCATTATTTAATCCCAAGTAATATTATTAGAATTCTATAAGATTAAAATAATTAAATGCATAAGAACTTGCATATTTTCGTTGGCGTCACCATAATTTTTGAATTTATATTTGGACCAATCTCTTTATTATATTTGGCACATCATAATACTGTATATTTATTAAGCAAGAAAAACATTCCCATTCAACATTTTTTGCAAGGTAATATTTGGATTATTTGTTATAAATAATTTAGAGGTGAGATTAAAATTTTTTTATTTCGTTCGTATTTAATCGCTAGCATAAAGATTATTAATTGATGTATTTAAATAGATTATTCAATTCTATAGTGTTTTTCTTAATACAATAAATTTCAATTTAAGCTTATTATATTCGCATAAATATAGTGTTTATGAGATCGATACAATCAAATTTCAAGATGAGGTACAATGTAAAAGTCAAACCGAGACTATTTTTGCAAAAAAAATGGGAATAACTCAAAATTATGACTGGGAACCACCTATGTTCCTTGAGATATTTTCTATTAGACGCTAAGTTGTAATCCTTACTATAATGCGGTTTGATTTTATGTGAAATTTTGGTGGTCAATATACACTAGGCATGTTGAGGTGGACTCTGTGTATTTAAGGTAGATAAATGCTAAGAATGTGTGATGGATAGTAATGCCTGTACATAGTGAAACGAATTATGTGCATAACAGAGCGCCCATACCATTATAATTAGATGTCTCTTTTCAATAAAGCCCACTTTTCGATTAGAAAATTTACTAATATAGTACAGAATAGGCATTGTTGACCGAAGAAACCTGTCCTTAGTAATTAGCTGTGAAGTCATGACACATATTGTTGTCATTATTATCGTTACTTTGTTTCTGTTTAAGAATTCTGTTTAAACGTTTTTATTATTTTACGTTATTATATTTCTTGAAGTCGTGACCGTTAACCTACATTGGTGTTGCTCTCCCAATTCTATATCTGCAAAGACCTATTGCTGATAATATAACAAATACTAATTTGAATACTCTATCAAATATAAATATAGAACATAACAAAGCATATGCAAAAACGAATTATTGATATGACGAACGCAATTTTAATGCGTTTGTTTATGTTACTTGTGATAATTAATTGCAATAACATTATAACGTGTTAGTAGACTATTTATCATTATCAATATAGAATTAAATTTATTCTTGAAAATCGTCAATGATATAGAGTTATTGCATCAATATTATGGAAACAATCTGTTAGAGATTTTAAAAATGTGAATTTATAAGAACATGTCTCTTAGCTTTAAATTATGAGGAACAAGTACTATTAATCCCCTTTAAAAATACTCTTCTAAATCATCCAAAGCTTTTAAACGACTGTTTTGCATTTGTTAACGGTTCTTTAAATTATGCCATTAATTATTGGCTTTATCGTGATCGACTTTCAACTGTAATTGAATGTTCTTTTTGGAAACATAAGTGATGTAGTATGAGGCTAAACAACAAATAAATAATAAGAAATTAATACTAATGATACTAATGTATGAATCCAAATTAGTCTTATTTTACCTAACTTTTTTGTCATAATTATGCTAATAAAGCAATCGATAAAATATTATTACACTACCTTAAAATTATTATTTAATGCCTTTTATCGAAGTAATTTAAACTTCAAAATTAAGAAAGCATATTTGAAAGAACTTCTAAGAACAAAGATGCAGGATACTATATCCTAGCACAAACCATTTGTGATTAAAACTATATAGCATTTAAGACTAAAAATCGAGAGTTCAGGAGTGCTTTTATTAATAAGTAATATCCGATATTTTCAATTCATGAAATTTACTATCTATAAAAAAGATTATCAAACCATGTTATAATATAAAATAATAGATTGTTAACAAATACCAAATTTATGATTATCTTGATATTTACTACCGTTATTAAATGAAATAAAGCTACTCTTATAACGTGAATAATTATATACTTGCACATCTTCAATTTTTATATTTTGGAGTTTTTTGTCAAATTCAGACAGTTCTAAAAAATAATTTCACTATTCTGCCGGTTTGCAAAAAATATCACAAATTTCTATCGCTGTTGGACGTTTTTCTAATTTTATTCTCCAACATCTTTATATCAAATCTGCATAGCTTATTGATGTATTTTTATAAATATGCGGTCGCAAACCATTACACACTGTATTTTTGATTTTGGCTCAAAACGGACAGGTTTACCATACAAAATTTCCCACATAATCATGCAAAATGAATAAATATCGGATTCTTTAGTACATGGTTGTACAGTTGTTAGGCGAAACTGTTTTGGGCAAATGGCGAAAGGCGAAACCTAAACCCGGCGAAAGACGAAAGTGGCGAAACTCTGGCGAAAGGCGAAACCCCTGGCGAAAGGCGATACCCCTGGCGAAAGGCGAAACCCCTGGCGAAAGGCGAAACCCCTGGCGAAAGGCGAAACCCCCGGCGAAACTTTTGGTGAAGGTAAAGCTCTCAGCAAAGTTTATCGTGGTTTGTGACTTTTGATCAAATTTGTAGATCGCTGCAATCACCTGATTGTTGTCCGATTGCGTGATTGTAAAAGATTGTAAAGTAAATCATCTTATAATTGTGCAACCGGATAACAATCAGGTGATTGTTCAAGTAATTGTAAAGCCATATGCAAATATTTGAATATTTTCATTCTCCAACATGGCTCAGATACTTCTTTATATGTGTCATATATTGAGCGTTATTGATATAAATAAAAAATATCGTTATGTGGCGTTGGTTGCTCAAATAAAACTTTCAGCTAAATATAATAACTTTAAAGGCATAATGAACATCAGTTCTATATAAAAGGTTGACCGTCAACCTTTTATATAGAACAGATGTTCATTATATTAAGCCTTTATTTAAAGTTGATTATATTTAGCTGTACTTCGAAATTTCATTATAGAAAGTTTACTTGAGCAACCAACGCCACATAACGATATTTTTTATTTATTTATTTATTTATTTATTTTGAATTACATTGTAACGTTTGTATGCTTAATGAGTACGTAAATATTTAAGCACATTTTTTAATTATATGAAATTTTTGCTTCTCTTTGTAACTGTAAAACCGTAAAGATGCTTATAACGATAAATTTTGAAATGTGTTAAATTGATTTTTTTTTTGGACCTTGTGTGGTGCTATCCGGCTTTGGAGAGAAATTAGACACCTGCGATCTACAGATTTGATCAAAAGGCAAAGCGCGATAAATTTATCTGTAACGCTCAGTATGTGGCTCATGAAATATTTGCATGTGGCTTTAAGCACAGCATGTTACAAAGAAGCCATGTGAATAAAATATGGCTATTAAAAACAGCATATGACTTAAATAAAGAAATATGCATACGTACCTAAGCCATGTTGGTGAATAAAAATATTTGCATATAGTTATTAAGCACACATGTGGCTTTTACTGTATAAAGAAACAACATAAGCTAAAATTCGTAAATGAATTTATTTGTGCATGGTTATTAAGCACTGCGTATGGCGCTTATATAAAAAACTTTATTCTATTATTTAAATACGGTAAGATTTTTTTATTTAAGATTTTTTTATCGTTTTGCTGTTAAAACTTTAAATATCAAACATAGTAAGTAGTATCAATAATATTATTACTACCAATTATTTCCTGATATATTAATCTAAATCTTAGTGTTAACTTTAATTGTTGGGGAAATCATTGTTATATTATTAACTTTTAATAGATTAAATATAGTAAATTCAGATTGTTAAAAATAAAATGTAGAATTACAAATATGTTGTGAAGAAACTAATTGCATAACAAACAAATTATTAGTATTGGACCTAAATTTTTTTATTGTTATATATAAATAGTTTATTAGATAGTAATTTTCATGAATATTTATTATTTAATTTATTCATACTTGAAGTTAATATTTGATATTCGCTTGAAGTTGTCATTTGCTAGAAATTACCAATTTAGGCACACTAATCAAAATTAACCCTGAAATTAGATCTTCTTGCATGCATTGGTTAGTATGTTTAGGAATTACAACTTTGGATGCTTGAAGTTACAACTTCAAGTATGATATATATAAAGCATTTATTAATCTAAAAATTTAAAATAATTTATTAAATTCATAAATATTTACTATTTAATTTTATCTTATAATTAGTATTTTACTAAATTAATATATATGTAAGTAAATAGATTTTTAATTTAAATTTAATTATTTAATATATATACTAAATGTTGTATAAAATTTTTTATTTATAAATATTTATAATTATTATTTATTAAATTATAAATTATTATATATTTTAAAATACTTTATATTTAGCAATTAAGAATTATTTTTTAAAATGAGTTCTAGTGAAGAAGATTCTAATATATCAGCTTCTACTACAGATAAAGGTAAAAAAAATATTGGTGGTCGTCCATATGGTCCAGTTTGGGAGTATTTTACCAAAGGTGAAAAAGTAGTTAAAGGAAGATACAAAGCAACTTGTAATTTATGTGGAACAATCTGGAATCGTGGAGAACCAATTGAGTTAGAAAGTCATTTAGCTAATCATTGTACAAAAGCAGATCCATTAGTTATTAGAAAATTTCTTACAAGAATTCTTTGAAATAGTTCTGAAAAAAATGAATCTAACAAAAAAAGAAAAAGCAATATTCAAGGAAAATTAGATCAGCATGTTAGAATAATAGAATTAGATTAGCAAAAAATCAAAAGAATTCATATTGCCTGGGCTAGAGCTTTTGCTATTTGTGGAATTTCTTGGCATATTATTGAGAATCCTTTTTTTATTGAAGCATTAAAGGAAACAAATTTATCTTATAAACCACCAACACGTCAATATTTATCAGGTCATTTATTAGAACAACAGTTAGCTATTATTAATCAAAAAACTAGTAATATACTTCAACAATATTCAAATTTGACTTTAGGTAAATATATCTTATATTTTTATAATAAGTAATTATAACTAATTAAATTTAATTTAGTTTTAGATGGTTGGTCTAATAGAAAAAATTATTCAATTTGGAATTTTATAATTATTACACCTGAACGTAAAGAATACTTATATAAACTTAGTGATTATTCTGATGAAATATATTCAGAAGAGTTTTAGCAAGTAAAATTAATGAAGTTTTAGATTCAGTTGGTGTAGACCATTTTTCAGCTATAGTTAGTGATAATGGACTAATGTTAAACTTGCAAGAAATATAGTTTCATCACAACATCCATATATTTTTAGTATAAGATGTATAGCACATGCTATTAATTTAGTTGCTCAAGATATTTTAAAATTTGATTGGGCTTAAAAAATGTAATATTATATATAATTTTTTTAAATCTTCACATTGAGCAGGTATAAATTTAATTTTTTTTATAACTTTTAAATTTATTTATAATTTTAATTTAATAATAATTATTTTTATTATATTTTATATATTAAAGGAGCTGAATTAAGATTATTAATAGAAAAAATGAATATAACTGGAGGTGGTCTTAAAAATTATTCAAAAACAAGATGGACAACTGCAAGTGATACAATTGAAAGTATATTACTTTTAGAAAACGTTTTAAAAAAGGTATTTAATTAATTTTTATAAATTTTATTAATAATTATTAATAAATTGTTATTTAGATTGTTGAAGATGGAATATTTACAAATGATCAAATTAGTAGTATTATTAATCGTTATACTTTTTTTATTCATTTAAAAGTATTAAATTTTGTATTATTGCCTTTAAAAAAATCAATTTTATTATTAGAAAGCAATTATGCAACTCTTGGAGACTGCTTTTTAAGCTTAGCAAAAACAAATGCATCAATTAAAAAATTACCTATTCAAAATATACTGGATTTCGGCAATATTGTTTTAATATTTTAAATAAGCGATTTAAAGAATTTGATGATGATTTATATATTTTAGGATATTTTTAATGCCAAATTTTCGTAGTAAGTAATTTGTATTTAAATTTAAAAATAATATCTAATTTTATTTTATATATTAGATTTAGGATTTAAAAATGGCCAGTTTTCTAGAATTATTACAATCGTTGGTTCTATTTGGCAAAAATTTGGAAGAGATCGTGCAAGTGGAAATATTTTAATTGCTCATCTTCAGCTTTATAAAGAAAATAAATATCCTTATGATGCAACATATGTTCAAGGTCATGATATTCCTATAACTTGGTGGAATTCAATTGAACCAATACCAAATTATCTCCAAGAATTAGCACTAAAAATTTTAGCAATTGTTCCAAATAGTGCATCATGTGAAAGAAATTTTTCTTTACTTACTTGGTTAACTGGAAATAAACGAATACAAATAGATATTCAAAAATTAGAAACAATTGCAAAATTACACACATATTATAATTCTAATGCAAAAAAAGAACTTTCTTATTTTGCTGATGAAATGAATGAAAATGAAGTTTTAAAAATATTAAATCAAACAAATATTGAAACTTTTGAAAAAATATTAGAAGAAGAAGATTTAGATAAAGATGAATTTTAATAATCTAATAATTTAGATGATAATGAAACTGATACAATAACTAAAGATGATTTAGTTTTATTTTTAGAAACATGTTTAGAATTAAATAATGAAATGTTTATTGATGATTTAGATCAATTTCCTGATGAAGATGAAGATGAAGATGATAATTTATTATTAGAAACTAATAAAATTTTAGAAATATTGATGAAAATACTAGTCAAAATATCAGGACAAGATGATTATAATTGGAATCCTTAAGATTTTTTAAATTCAGATGATGATTAGTAGGTAAATATAAATAAATATTTATTTATTAAATTTTAAAATTTTATAATAATATTTTTATAAAAAGTAAGTATATTTTATATTATAATAAAATAGGTGTAAGTATAAATATATTTATTAATTTTAATATTTATAATAAATTAATTATAATTATATTTAATATAATATTTTAAAATTTTATATAGATTAAATATTATTAAACTTTATTATAGATAAATAAACTAGCTCTTTATTTAAATAGAAAATTTATTTGGAAGATTTTTTTATCTTGTTAGCAAGTTTTTTCTTTCTATTTATATTTTTTATTTTTAATATTTTAATTTGTTTTTATTTTTAATATTTGTTATTATTTTTTATTTTCTAGTATTATTTATTATTTTTTGTTTATTATATAAAATTTTTATAAATATTAATTTATATATAATTTTAATATAAAAATTTAAAAAATTAATAAATAATAAATTACTAGCATAAGTATGAAATTTAATTCTATTTATTTTAACATTTTGTGTTTAAGAGATATATAATTAACTATAATTATTTAATTATTCAGTATATTTCCAAAATGAGCATTAAGTTTAATTTATTCACTTTAATAATTGTGTTTAAGAAAATGTATATATAATTAACTGTATTATTTGATCATTCAATAATTTATTGGGAAGTATAAAATTTAATTCTTTTAATATTTGTGTTCAAGAGAATATATTGCATGTATGATTAACTGTAATTATTTAATTATTTAATAAATTATAGTGTTAATATGAAGTTTAATTCTGTTCACTTATATAAAAGTATAAAATACAATAACTTCAATACTAACACAATTTTTTTATATCAAATTATGGTAAAATTATGATAATATAATATTAACTTAATTTTAACCACTGTGTATACCATATTAGTAAATTCTATAACCGAATTCTTTATAATAAATCATGGTAGAATCATGATAATTTAGAATAATTTATTCAAACTTGGATATATATTGTGTAAGTTACAATAAATGATAAGTCTATATAAGAATTTTTAGCAGAAATATAATTATTTAAAAAAAAACAAACAAAATGAGCACTATCTATCATTTAGAAATCTTAACAAAAAATAAATTCATATAAATAAAAAGATACTGTATATCACGAAAACAGAATTTAACTCAAATTTTATATTTTTGCAAATGCCATCATAACAATACATATAGCTCTCCACATTATAAAAATTCAACAACAACTTTAAATGCAATTATGTAAGAAATGTAATTTTTATTTACTCACATCAAATACTCTTATACAACACTTTATGAATACTAATCACTCTACTGTTAATTATTGAAAAACATAAAATATCAAAATTTTTTATTTTCTACACAAATAAAAAATATGCATTAATTTAAATTGACTACCAGTATAACCCCTTAACCCAGTGCCAGAGACATGAGCTAATATGCTAGTATGTTTACAACTAATAATATGGACTACCATCAATAGAAATCAGGCAGATTAACTTTCTAAAAAAAATTAATGCCTTATTTTTCACAGCTTATAGCTTGATGAATTTCAAAGCTATCATTTAGTATTCAAAAAGAAAGCTTAGTCTTAAGCTTTCTTTTTTGATTATTACATGATAATAAAAGGTTTGAAATTCATTGAGTCATGAACTGTGAAGTTAATGAATAAATTTTTTTAGAATTTTAATCTGTCTGATTTCTATCGATAGAAGCCCATATAATAAGTTGTTTTATCCGATACCCGACTATGATCGGGACTATCAAATAACTCGAGTTATTTGGTATATAGTATATAGTATATTTAAAATAGTTCCCACGGTTTTTTTTAACTGGGTAAATTATTCTAATTCATCATATTTAAAATTTTTTATAATCGAATAAGCTTTATTTGCAAGCTAAGTAATTTAGTTAATTATTATTTATTTTTTCTATTATTGTTGTTATCTGTTATTATATTTTAATTACGGTGTATAACTAATGCTCTTTTCTTTTGTCCTATTTTTTTTTTATTTTGTAGTCTTTACTTAAAATTCATATTATAACGATAAGAATTTAATAAATGTTAAACACGATAATTCTGAATGCGGTAGTCAGTTTTTATTCCAATAGCTTGGAACATGATAGTGCTGAATACGATATAAGATTTATTTTCGAAGAACCTTTTAACGAAATAATGCAAAGATAGAGACTTTGATGCTGTTGAAATTATATATTTAATAAAGCTTTTTTCGATTATTGATAATTGTTACTTGTCTTGAGAATTGCTTGAAAATTTATTTATGTTCGTTTATATAATTAAATTCTCGTTTGTGATAGATTTAACACCATAATTGTAATCAACTTTAGGCTACCAAGATTTAAAATTCTAACCTGCTTCGCTGTTGCTTTTTGAGTATTTGTAGGAATTGTACTATTAATAATTTCATTTATTTAGTGCTTGTTAGCTTACAATTTAGTTTATAAATATTTGATATCTAGTTTATTTTATTTTATTTTTTTTTTGCTTTTTGGATTTAACAGAAAACGGATTTGTTTTTTGTAAGTAAACGAATTAAAAGTGAAAGAGAAAAAAAGTCAAGCGTAAAAAAATTCATATAAAAAAATTTTAATCTATGTTTACATCATTAGTTTGAGCTTAATTTTTGTAGCAAGGATCCCGATCGCCGTAGGGTATCGGATAATACCGTTATTGAATGCTTCGCGCCAATAACTGACGTATCTGACGTCGAATTTGATCGTGAGATGGCTGGGTCCTGCGGGGCCAGCCATCTCACGATCAAATTCGACGTCAGATACTTCCCGTTATTTGTAGGAGCAACAATGATATCGTGATCAAGCAGATCACGATATAATTGTAGTCACCTATCAAATAACTCCAGTTATTGTCTGCTACGCATTCAATAACTATATAGCATAGAATGATTTGACTTTTGGGTAATAAGTAAATTACTTTGCCCATCTCTAACCAGCTATAAATCAAATTTAGGCTTACAATTCATTACAGTATAGATCGCATGGGGATCTACAATATGGCTCTTTACAGTAGTTTCACTGCCTTTTGTTACTTTATTAGTTTTGTTACCTTTTGCTAGTTTCGCCACCTTTCGCCAGTTTCGCCACCTTTCGCCACCCTTCACCACTTTCGCCATTTCGTCTTTTAAATTTTTTTTTGGCGAAAGTCGAAACTAGGTTTCGCCTTTCGCCAATGGCGAAACCTCAAGGTTTCGCCTAACAACTGTACATGGTTGCTTGTTTAAAATTTCAGGAGCAATGTATGGTAAATTCCATAAATTCTATAAATTCCATTTGATTTTGATGCAATATTGGCCGTTATCGAAATCCTAGATCTGCTATGTATGCACTTTTTAAAATTATTTAATGATATATTTCCACTATTGTGACAAATAATTTTTATTTGTTTTTTTTATGATGAAAATATTTTTAAATCATGTATACAAATAGGGTAATTAAAAGAGGCTTGGTGGGTAGATGCTTAGCTACCGCGAAAACGCGGTAGATACAGAAATCGTGGTCAAATGTCACGAGTTAGCTGCAAATTCCGCGAAAATGCAGTAATAACTTAAAATGTATATAAACCTTCAAATTCAATAATTTGGAGAGAAGTTCCACGTCCCACTTTAAAATAAAGCATAATAATAATATGATAAACTTATCTTTTGGATTCGACTTGTAAATTTAATAAACCTTGCGAGACTCAATTCGATGGGCTGAATTGACTTGTAACTTCGTATTGGCTTATTATAACTCGAATTTCATGTGACGAGTTTTGCTAACTCCTTTAAATTGTTCACGTGACTCCTATTAACATTTGAACTTCGTACAAATACTCTGTGTCGTGATTACCCGATTCCCTTTGAACATTAATCTGGATCGCCGATATTTTTACATACCGCCTACCGCCTTCACCTATTTATTCCCTCATCTGTAATCGGTTGGAGCTTTAAATTGGCACTATTGACTATATTGTTTTATCACTCTCCCAATTCAACCATTACATTTGGTGCAAGTTGTGTGGAATGAAATAAATTACCTGACCTATAAATAAAATACTTAGCAATAATCTTACAAAAAAAAATATTAAAATCTACTTTTTGTAGTAATTATTATTAGAAATATAATAAGGCCATTTGAAGTTGATTCTTAGGTTAAATTCACTTTTCCAGGACTCTCAGGAGGGGTAAAATGAAACTAACATATGAAACGAACACATAGAAATGAACAATTTCATTGGTTGATATAAATCAGGAATGGCAAGAATCATCCGGCGTTTTGATTGGCTGTTCATTTTTTGGGGTACTTCAGCTAGGGTGATGTTAACCGAAAAATGGCCTAAATATAATGTACTGTATACAAAAATAGCAATTATAATAACATATATTAAATATATTTACTATCTTAGGTGGCGTTCTCATAAAAATTGTTCATTTGACCAATCAATATTTAGGATCAAGTGTAACGTGATAGTCAAAACAAGGGGTTGTCTAAAGCCTATCATTACCTGATATATAACCCAGATCAGTCCAGATAGACGGCAAATACAACACGAAATATATAGAAAAACGATCTAAACTGGTCTTGGTTGACTAAGTTAAAGTGTCGGAAATGTGATTTTACTATATATAAACCATTTCTTTCTAATACAAACCTAACCCTAAACCTAAAAATTGGAAAATCAGAAAAATCAGGCAATTTTGTAAGGTGCCAGGTTTTAGACATCCCCCAAAGCAATGTGTTTTGTTTTCTAAGTAAAAAAATTACGTGTAAAATTGAAGCTAAGAAAACCGCGTTATAATTAAGGTTAGGGTTAGAAAAATATAGTGGCTATATTATAGCTATTAGTGAGCATTTTTAATTAGGACGCAGCAGTAGTGATCCTGGCCGAAATTAAAAAAATCGGCTAAGCCGATTTTTCGACCCAGTCGGTCGATTTTTTTCTAAAATCGGCTAGCCGGTTTTGTAAGTAAAAAAAATTTTTTTCTCAAGACTTATGAAACTCATGTTAACGGGTTTGTGTCATTTCACCGACCGACAATCAGTTCACCGACAATTAGTTTACTGACAGGTCATTTCATCGCTAAGTTTTTAAAAATTGCACTATCCTTAACTTTAATTCCAAACCTGGCCCTAACGACAATACCAGAATTACTGTCGGTGAAATGACCGGGACCGCTCAGTGACTGTAATCCTATTTGATAAGATACATTAATTTTTAATTTTTTGAATCGCATAATTATATATAGTAAGGTATCTTCTAATCGGGTTTTATTCATGATAGTACCAAGATAATTATTGCAAGTTGTTTTGATCAAATTATGATTTATTTAAAATTTTTTTGGCTAAGCCGACTAAGTCGATAAAATTTCATCGGCTTGGTTGGTCGAAAAATTTTTGATCGACCAGGATCACTACGCAGCAGATAAAAATTTTCTCCGTTTTTTGTAAAAAAGTGAGTTTGCTTCGATTTTTACGTTACAAAAAATATTAGTAGCATGTACTGTAGTAATTATTACTATGTGTAGTATTTATAATTATTACATGTAATAATAATTTCAATGTGTACGTAGTAATTATAATTACTACACAAAGTAATAATTACTACGCATTGAAATTATTACTACATGTAGTAATTATAATTACTACACTTAGTAATAATTAGTACGTAGTAATTATTACATGTCGTAATTATTACATGTCGTAATAATTACCTGTTACGACATGTAGTAATATTTACTACAAATAAGGTTTTAAAAAGTCAAATAAAATTGTCGTAACTAGCTATTTACGGCACCATACTTTAAGTAGTAAATTTATTTGATTATTTAGCTAAGGCATATAAAATTGGAACGATATTAATTAAGGTTAGGGTAAAGTAGTCTGTTTAGTAAAATTCGCAAGGAATTTTTTTTTGCTAAAACGCAAAAAGCGTTTATAAGTTGGTATCCAAAAAATTTTGCAATTTGTATAACCCGAGCCGATCCGATGATCCGGATTCAGACCTCGGATCGAAACTGCGGAGCGTTAATATTAGCTTAGTACTGCCAAGTAATATTATAGCAAAATTACAATCCTAACAATGGTTGGCAGTTTTATTAGTAAAATTTGTTAAAATTTGGTGATTTCGGGCAAAATCATTTAGGTCAAATGCAATATTTCTTTGGACATCGCTAATCCGATCTACATAGAAAATTTCCCTTTTTGGTTTTGTATCACCAGCGCAAAATGACGATTTTTACACCCAAATTACCGGGTCAGATGCGTCGGAACTAGGCCGGCGTTTAGCCCAAGTTGTTAGCAGGTTTCTTAGGACAAAATTGATCAATTTTGATCCAGCCGACCATGATTCCGATGCACTCCTGCGTATCCCAACCGAATTTTGGGGGAAGTCTTTATGTTGTACAGATCGTCGTAAACCATTTCACCAGGTGAAATGGTGAAATAGTTTCACCAGAATTACACCAAAATAAAATTTTGGTGAAATGGTGAAATTGGTGAAATTGGTGAATTTTGAAACGGTGAATTGATGAATTGATTGTCTTCTAAAAAAAGCACCTTTACTTTTATTTATTTCAACGAGATCGACGAATTTGGTTGGTTAGAATAAAATTAAGGCAAAGTTACTTGCTTCTGTCACTTTACAAAATTTATTTTTATATTGTGCATTTTGCATCTAAATTCGAACTTAAACAGTTAACAGTTTTGATCTCTAAGTGTACTTGTAAAAACATAAAATGTAAAAATTTGAACAAAAACCTAACTTTTGAAGAGCAAATACAGTCCGAATTCCAGACTGAAATAATTCCGGACTCTGGAAATTACCATTTCACCATTCTGCGTTCCACCATCTCATCATTTCACCAATTCACCAATTCACCGTTTCACCAATTCACCATTTCACCAATTCACCAATCCACCGTTTCACCAATTCACCAATTCACCAATTACACCAATTAAACCAATTCATCAGTTACACCAGTTACAAAATTGCCGATTGGTGATTGGTGAAATGGTGAAATGGTGAAATCATTTCAGGTGCAGAAATAATATTTCTGCACCTATTATCGATGCTTTCAATCAACTAAATTTCGGCAGTTATCAAAAATTGGCAGATACAAACGATCCAAATGGAAATTATTTGCTTGGATGTTGTTACGAATATGGAGGATGAAAACAATGAAAGCATTTGAAGGCACGCAAATGCAAACCCGAACCTCATATGTGACCTGTTATGCAGAAAAATTTTTTGTGTTAGGGTATGACAATTTAGGATTTATTATTAACCAATTTTATTTAATACGGCGTATTTATATAAATAGCATCAATTAAAATTTTTTACTGAGAATTTTCTTTATATCTAAAAGTTTGACTTTTTTTGCTGCTAGATTCTAAAAAAGAAGCGTTCATATTCTCATTCTCATTCTCACTCTCATTCACCATATGGTTCTCGTTCTCGTTCTCATTCTCGTTCTCGTTCTCGGCATCATCGCTCTACCTAAAATGTCGACTAAAAAACAGTTATCGGATGAAATCATCAAACTCGTTAGCAATTTTGGCGAATTAAGTTTTGAAAATTGCCAAAAATCGGCGGAAAAAGGAGAATCTAATGGAAAACTCATGCTTGGTTATTGCTATGAACATGGGATTGATGTTGAAAAAGATGAACATAAGGCATACAAATATTATGAAGAGTCAGCAAATATGAATAATTCGTATGGAATGTTTCAAGTTGGTAATTGTTATCTTCAAGGAATTGGAATTAAAAAAGATGAACACCAAGCTTTTACTTGGTATCAAAAATCAGCTGATAAAGGAAATTCTAACGGAACGTTCCAAGTCGGCCATTGTTATGAATATGGAATTGGTGTTGAAATCGATAAGAATAAAGCATTTGCGAATTACCAAAATTCAGCAAGGGCAGGTAATTCAAGAGGATTTTCTAAACTTGTTATTTTATCTGATGAAATAGGACGAGCCGACGGAATGTTTCACGTTGGTAATTGTTATCTTCACGGACTTGGAACTGAAAGAGATGAACGGCAAGCAATTATTTGGTATGAAAAGGCAGAAGAAAGAGGAAACGCTTTCGGAATATTCATGCTTGGATATTGTTACGAATATGGAATAGGAGTTGAAAAGAATGAAAAAAAGGCATTAACATATTACCAAAAATCAGCAGACATGAATGATTCTAACGGAATGTATCAAGTTGGATATTGTTATTATTTAGGAATTGGTGCCGAAATCGATAAGCATAAAGCGTTTACATATTATCTGAAGTCAGCTGAGGCAGGTAATTCCATGGGGATTTGGAAAGCTGTCATTTGTTACTATCATGGAATTGGTGTTGAAAAAAATCTTGAAAAATTTTTTGAATGGGTTAAAAAGTATGTTAATTTTTATTTTTAATTTTTAATTTTTATTATAATTGTAGTTTATTTAAAGTAAGACAATTTTAATTATCAGGGAGTAAGCATGAAGTGCATTTATTGATCTATTTCAGCAATTTACGTATTTATTGTTTGTGCTATTTTAGCCCGTAAGTATAAAGAACATTTAATAATTTTACCACATAATAACAGCAAATAAGTTCACAAACAAGAACATAAATACTTATTTAACATTACGTACAAATTATTTTATTCACATTAATTTAGTCTGTGAGTATAAAGAAATTTAAAAAGTTTACGAAATTAAAGCTGCAAAACAAGTTCACAAAACAAGTTCATAAATACTTATTTATCATTATGTACAATTTATTTCATTCGCATTAATTTAGTCAGTGAGTATAAAGAACATTTAATAATTCTACGAAATAAAAACTGCAAAACAAGTTCACAAATCAATTCATAAATACTTATATACCATTACGTACAATTCATTTCATTCAGCTCGTGAGTATAAAGAACTTTTAAAAATTTTACGAAATAAAAACTGCAAAACAAGTTCACATAACAAGAAAATAAATATACTTACTTACCATTACGTACAATTCATTTCATTCGCATTAATTTAGTCTGTGAGTATAAAGAACATTTAATAATTTTACTGCAAAATAAGTTCACAAAACAAGTCATAAATCCTTACTGTATTTGCCATTACGTACAATTTATTCATTCAGCGAGTGAGTATAAAGAACTTTAATAATTTTAAGAAATAAAAACTGCAAAACAAGTTCACAAAACAAGTTCATGAATACTTATTTACCATTATGAACAATTCATTTCATTCAGCGAGTGAGTATAAAGAACATTTAATAATCTTACGAAATAAAAACTGTAAAACAAGTTCACAAATAAGTTCGCAGAACAAGCTACAAAACAAGACCATAAATACTTATGCCATTACGCACCATTCATTTCATTCAGCTCGTGAGTATAAAAACCATTTAAAAAATTTTACGAAATAAAATCTGCAAAAAACAAGTTCATTCACAAAACAAGTTCGTTCACAAAACAAGTTCATAAATACTTATTTACCATTACGTACAATACATTTCATTCAGCGAGTGAGTATAAAGAACCTTTAATAATTTACGAAATAAAAACTGCAAGCAAGTTCACAAAACAAGAAAATAAGTACTTATTTACCATTACATACAATCCATTTCATTCGCATTAATTTAGTCTGTGAGTATAAAGAACATTTAAAAATTTTACGAAATAAAAACTGCAAAACAAGTTCACAGAACAAGTTCATAAATACTTATTTACCATTATGTACAATTCATTTCATTTGCATTAATTTAGTCTGTGAGTATAAAGAACATTTAAAAATTTTACAAATAAAAACTGTAAAGCAAGTTCACAAAACAAGTTCATAAATACATTTTACAATTATGTACAATTCATTGCATTCAGCTCGTGAGTATAAAGACCATTTAATAGTTTTACGAAATAAAAACTGCGAGACAAGTTCGCTAAATAAGAAAATAAATATTTACTATTACATACAATTCATTTCATTCGCATTAATTTAGTTTGTGAGTATAAAGAACATTTAATAATTCTACGAAATAAATGCTGCAAACAAGTTCACAAAACAAGTTTATACAATTCATTTTCATTCAGCTCGTGAGTATAAAGAACATTTAATAATTTTACAACATAAAAACTGCAAAGCAAGTTCACAAAACAAGAAAATAAATACTTATTTACCATTACGTACAATTCATTTCACTCGCATTAATTTAGTCTGTGAGTATAAAGAACAATTAATAATTTTACGAAATAAAGACTGCAAAACAAGTTCACAAGTTCATAAATGCTTATTTAACATTACGTACAATTCATTTCATTTGCATTAATTTAGTCTGTGAGTATGAAGAATATTTAATAATTTTACGAAATAAAAATTGCAAAACAAGTTCACAAAACAAGTTCATAAATACTTATTCACCATTATGTACAATTCATTTGATTCAGCACGTGAGTATAAAGAACATTCAATAATTTTACAAAATAAAACTGCAAAACAAGCTCACAAAACAAGATAATACTTATTTGCCATTACGTACAATTCATTTCATTCAGCTCGTTAGTATAAAGAATATTTAATAATTTTATAAAATAAAAACTGCAAAACAAGTTCACATAAGTTCATAAATACTTATTTACCATTATGTAAATTCATTTCATTCAGCACGTGAGTATAAAGAACATTTAATAACTTTACGAAATAAAAACTGTAAAACAAGTATAAAATAAATACTTACTTACCATTACGTACAATTCATATTAACTTAGTCTGTGAGTTTAAAGAAATTTAATAATTTTACGAATTAAACAAGTTCACAAAACAAGTTCATAAATATTTATTTACCATTACGTACAATTCATTCATTCAGCGAGTGAGTATAAAGAACATCTAATAATTTACGAAATAAAAACTGCAAAACAAGTTCAAAAACAAGAAATAAATGCTTATTTATCATTATGCACAATTTATTTCATTCAGCGAGTGAGTATAAAGAACATTTAATAGTTTTATGAAATAAAACTGCAAAACAATTCACAAAACAAGTTCATAATTACAATACATTTCATTCAGCGAGTGAGTATAAAGAACATTTAATATTTTATAAAATAGAAACTGCAAAACAAGTTCACAAAACAAGTTCATAAATACAATTCATTTCATTCAGCGAGTGAGTATAAAGAACATTTAATAATTTTACGAAAAAAATGCTGCAAAACAAGTTCATAAATACCTATTTACCATTACGTACATTTCATTTCATTCGCATTAATCTAGTCTGTGAGTATAAAGAACATTTAATAATTTTAAGAAATAAAACTTCAAAACAAGTTCACAAAACAAGTTCATAAATACTTATTTACCATTACGTACAATTCATTTTATTCGCATTAATTTAGTCTGTGAGTATAAAGAACATCTAATAATTTTACGAAATAAAAACTGCAAAACAAGTTCACAAATCAAGTTCATAAATACATATCTACCATTACGTACAATTCATTTCATTCGCATAAATTTAGTCTGTGAGTATAAAGAACATTTAATAACTTTACGAAATAAAAACTGCAAAACAAGATCACTAAACTAGTTCATAAATACTTATTTACCATTACGTACAATTCATTTCACTCGCATTAACTTAGTCTGTGAGTATAAAGACCATTTAATAATTTTACGAAATAAAAACAGTTCACAAAACAAGAAATAAATATTACTGTATTTACCATTATGTACAATTCATTTCATTCAGCGAGTGAGTATAAAGAACATTTAATAGTATTACAAAATAAAACTGCAAAACAAGTTCACGAAACAAGTTCATAAATGCTCATTTGCCATTACTACAATTTATTTCATTCAGCGAGTAAGTATAAAGAACATTTAATAATTTTACGAAATAAAAACTGCAAAACAAGTTCACAAAACAAGAAAAAAATACTTATTTACCATTACGTACAATTTATTTCATTCAGCAAGTAAGTATAAAGATCATTTAATAATTTTATGAAATAAAAACTGCAAAACAAGAAAATAAATACTTATTTACCGTTACTTAAAATTCATTTCATTCGCATTAATTTAGTATGTGAGTATAAAGAATATTTAATTTTACGAATAAAAACTGCAAAACAAGTTCACAAAACAAGTTTATACAATTCATTTCATTCAGCTCGTGAGTATAAAGAACATTTAATAATTTTATGAAATAAAACTGCAAAACAATTTCACAAAACAAGTTCATAAATACTTATTTACCATTACGTACAATTTATTTCATTCGAATAATTTAGTCGGTGAGTATAAAGAACATTTAATAATTTTACGGAAAAAAACTGCAAAACAAGTTCACAAAAATACTTATTTACAATCACATACAATTTCATTTCATTCGCATTAATTTAGTCTGTGAGTATAAATAAACTCATTTAATATTTTACGAAATAAAAACTGCAAAACAAGTTCACAGAACAAGAAAATTAATACTTATTTGCCATTACGTACTTCATTTCATTCGCATTAATTTAGTCTGTGAGTATAAAGAACATTTATAATTTTACGAAATAAAAACTGTAAAACAATTTCACAAAACAAGAAAATGAATACTTGTTGCAGTTGATGCTGAAAATGGCTGATGCTGAAATTTCGACCTATTTTAAAAATTTTTGGGGGTAATTTTGTCTGCTTATTTTTTAGGGATTTCAGTATCAGCCGTTTTCCGCATCAGCTGCGACAATACTTATTTACCATTACTTACAATTCATTTCATTCAGAGAGTGAGTATAAAGAGCATTTAATAATTTTCGAAATAAAACTGCAACAAGTTCATAAATGCTTATTTACCATTACGTACAATTCATTTGATTCAGCTCGTGAGTATAAAGAACACTTAATAATTTTATGAAATATTAAAACTGCAAAACAAGTTCACAAAACAAGTACATATATACTTATTTACCATTACATTAATTTAGTCTGTGAGTATAAAGAACATTTAATAACTTTACAAATAAAAACTGCAAAACAAGTTCACAAAACAAGTTCATAATTACTTATTTACCATTACGTACGATTCATTTCATTCGCATTAATCATTTCATTCAGCTCGTGAGTATAAAGAACATTTAATAATTTTACGAAATAAAAACTGCAAAAGTTTAAAATAAATACTTAACTTACCATTACGTACAATTCATCTCATTCGCATTAATTTAGTCGGTAAATATAAAAATTATTTATATCGATATGAAGTTTAAAACCGCAAATGCAAAATAAATCAATTATATATTTTATTAGAAATTCTAAATATGAAAAATGTGCACATTGTAATGAAGCTAACACTCAACCCGCATGGTGTCTATCATGCGACCCTGATATGGAAACAAGATGTACAATTAGAAATAAGGAGATTGACGATTGCATAAAAATGTTCCAACTCAGAGCTAGAAATTATAAAGAAGTGATTGAATTTATTCCGTTTGATAGATTATCAGACGTTAAAACAATCGGTAAAGGAGGATTTGGCTCCGTATATTCAGCAACTTGGTTGGACGGCATACGAAAAGTTGAAAAAATTAAGGACATTGATAATGATATTTACAAAAGAGTGCGTGAACCATCCAGCACCGTTGCACTCAAGACATTGGCCTGCTCTAAGGAAAACAATCAAGATTTTTTAAAAGAAGTAAGCTAATTTATTGCTTTAAAAATTTTCTAACAGTTGATTGAACTAATTCATTTATTTAAACTTAAGTTCAAAAGTCTTATGGCATGTAAATTAAACTATACTCAGCTCGCAATATATGGAATAACTCAAAATGTAGAAACAAAGGAATACTTGATGGTATTTCAGTATGCTAATAATGGGAGTCTTTATAAATATTTAAGAAAAAATTTTGGTACACTTACATGGCAAGCTAAATTGAAAATACTTAATGATATTTCATATGAGTTATATAGAATTCATGAACATGCAGGATACATTCATGCAGATTTTCATAGTGGCAACATTTTGCAAGACCAAAAAACATATATCGCAGATTTAGGATTGTCTAGAAAAACAGATGAAAACGTTTTAGGAAATATTTATGGAGTTATGCCATATGTTGCACCAGAAGTTTTATCAGGCAAGCAGCAGTTTACACAAGCAGCAGATATTTATGGGCTTGGTGTTATTATGACAGAAATGTCGACTGGAAAAAGACCTTTTGATGGGCGTGAGTTTAATATAAAGCTTTCAGTAGAGATTTGCAAAGGATTGCGACCAGAGTTTGCACCTGGAACTCCGAAATGCTATATTAAATTGGCTAAGAAATGTATGAATTCTGATCCACAAAAGCGGTATTGTGCTTGGGATGTTTATGAAACAATAGATGGTTGGCTTGGAAAGTTAGCTTCTTCAGATGATGATGATGAAATTAAAAAGCAATTCTTAGAAGCAGATAAAGTTATTAAATCATTGCCAATATCAATGCATCCTGATGAGACGTATACTAGCAAAATTATTAACACAAAATTAATTTCAAAGGCAATTGAAGGTATTTATTTTCAATTAATATATTAAAGTTGTTATTTTATTTTAGTTACAAAATCATATTTATTTAATTTGTCTCAAGATGATACTACCTAAATAAATCTTGATATTACTATAACTTGAAATTCCTGTATGTATACAACTATTAATTTATTTTATCGATTTTATAATTTATGATAGTAATAATTTAATTGTATTTTAAAAAGTAAAATTAGGTCAAAGTGTGTTATAAATATAGTACTAAAGTTATTTTACTTACGTTTGATCAACTTTGTAAATCAGTGCATGCATTTACTATTACTATAATAATTTGAATAATTATCTGATTTTTGTTTGGTTGCACTTTACAATAATTTTTTATATATTATTTTTTTCATAGATTACTATTTTTTGAATTTAAAATATTATGTGCAGATAGGTTATTGAATAGGTATAAATATTTAAATAAAGTATATATAAATAAAATAAAGAATACAATTTCTAATAGTAGTTAGTCTAGTCTTTACTATTGTAAATTTTTTATTTGTATTGATATATATTTTTGAACATGTATTTTTGAAATTACCTTGTAAACTACATATTTATATAATCCTTATTCATATTGATATATAGTATTATTGACTAGTACATAACAACAAATATTTTATATTTATAGACAGGATATATCATTATTTGTAATATTATATGATTATTTTGAATTTGTATTTGTCTTTACATGTATAATAGTTATGTATTTAATATATTAGATTGCTTTGATTGCAATTTTTTAAAAAATATTATATCAAAAAATATAATTTATTTGTTTATTTATATATTAGTATTTAATAAGTTACTACAGGAAGTACACTTTTTAACAAATTATATGCAAGAATAAAAGCTCTAAACATACTAGAGTAGTCAATACTTATTTAGTTTTAATTGTTAAAATAATAATTGCATATAGATTAATTTTTTAAGACTATTTATATATAAGAACAGAAGTTATAATTAATAATATATAATTGATCTAGTTGGCCATATTGGCAACTATATAAGTTTATATACTATACTTGGATTTTTTTTTGTATAGATTAATATACAAACTTGAAATAGTAAGGTTATATATAGCTAGTAATAATTTTTAAGGCAAAAAATAATTCAGGATACATATATAAAGCTTAAAAAAAAGTCAGAATGAATCTAATTAGTGGGTCTAGAATTAGAGTTAGAGTTAGAGCTAAGTCAGCTTATAATCTTTTATATTAAATACTAGATTACTATTTAAACTTTTTATATTTAAAGAAACTAATTTAAAAATATAGTAAAAATATAAAATTGCAATTGTTTAAAGGGGATAATTTTTTATACCCCAAATTTATTATTTGTAACCCTTTGCAGATTTAACTTTTTTTAAACATTGAGCAAAGATATCTTGGCAACTACTAGACCAAATCCAAAAAACAATTTTTTTTAAATTCTATAGGTTTGTAAAATTTAAACAAAAAGTTTATCAAATTTGGCCTAGTAGTTGCTAAGATATTTTTGCTAAATGTTTGAAAAAAAAATCAAAATATCTATTAAAACAAACTATGTAAAATTTTTTTAAACTTTTTTTTTACCTGTTGGCTTGATTATAAACAGGACACAGATAGTGTTACTTTTATTAAATCACTGGGGCCTTCTTTAAATGTCAGGTCTTCTACATATTTGGGATCTATAAATATTATTACTTTAATATAGTAGTAACTTCTAATTCAATTGTACACAATTAGATTTAACTAGCTGACCTATAGTCTTTAACCAGAACTGTTCAATTTTTTCAACCAAAATTAATCAAATAACCTATCTTTTACTAGAGGATTTTACTAGAACTATGAGTTCTTTTTTTCAATCAGAGTTTTACTAGAAGTATTCTAAGCAGCACACATATATTTGTGACTATATTTCAATTAGGTCCTGGCACAGTTTTCTTTTCATAGACTCAAGTGCAGGTAGTCTGACTTGAACTGGTAACCTCAAAATTTGGAATCTGGTAGCACAACTACTTCACTATCAACAAGCAGGTCTTTCTTTAAACTTTAAAAAAGATATCTTAGTAAATACTAAGCCAAATTTAATAAAGTTTTTTTGTTTTAATTCTATGAATCTATAGAATTCAAATAAAAAAATTTACTAAATTTGACTTAATAGTTACTAGATTACCATATGGGGCAGCGTTAACTAAAACAAGGCTTATGGCATTTTTTGCAAAAATGAGTTAATTATACCATCATATAAAGCAGGAAATTTTCTATATAATTTGACATTTAACGCATTGATTTACATAGTAAAATTTTTACCGATGCCTACTTTTTGAAATGCTGTATACGATTAAATGTGATCTAAAATTAGAATTTGGATGCCCCATATATTCCTGAAAATAAGTGACTCCAAAAATACTTCTCCATTTTTGAACAAAAAACCTAAAAGCTTGTTTCACCCGAAAATAAGCTACCTCACTTTTTTCGAACTGAAACAATAATAAAATTTTTTGTTCTGAAAATAAGCTACCCCCTTTTGTTATTGCTATAATTATATACAATAGTGGAAATAAAAAATAAATTTCTGGTTATTTCTATGGTTGGAAATAACCAGAAATTTACTTTTTATTCCTATCATTATGTATATATATGCATCTGTCCTACCTTCTACCCATAAAAGTCTATTCACTACCCTTCTACCCGTAAAAGATTTACCTGCCTGTAAAAAATATCTAAATAAATAAATAAATAAATAACGAATTAATAAATAAATTAAAATTATACAAGCAAAAAATAAAAAAAAAAACCAAACATTAAACTTGAAAAATTAAAATAAATAAATACTGTATACTAAACAACAAAAAAATATTTAATAATTAAAAAAAAATAATTAAAAAAATAAATAAAACATTATTAAAAAAAAATAAATTAAAAATATAAAAAAAAAATAAAAAAAAATAAATCGAACGTTATTAAAAAAAAAAATTAAAATATAAAAAAACAATAAATAAAAAAATAATAAAACATTATTAAAAAAAAATTAAAAATATAAAAAAAATAAAAAAATAAACAAAATGTTATAAAAAAAATAAAATGTTTGTAAAAAAAATTTAAAAACATTAATAAAAATTTAAACATAATTAATATCGAATAAAAAATAAAAAAAAATTAAAAAAATTAAAAAAATTAAAAAAATAAAAAAAAATTAAGAAAATTTTAAATCAGAAATGTCGATATGGAGTTTGATCAATTAAAACAGCCCATTTTTACTATTTTTTGAAAAACGAGTTTTATTAGATTTATATAAATTTTAACAATATTGACACTTTTCAATTATAAATGAAAGTTGATATGCATAATAAAAAAATCAAGATAACGTAAAAAAAATTACATGATGCTGCGTAGAGTAGGAGTCTTAGCTGAGTTGGGTCTGACCCAACCTGACCCGGGTCAGACCCAACCTGGGTTGGGTCGAGTCAGATCAAACCTGACTCGGGTCAGAAAAAACCCGGGTCGGGTCAGACCCGAGTCAGAAATAACCTGGGTCGGGTCAGACCTGGGTCAGACCTTGGTAGAAATGGGTTGCATATATATAGCTATCACTAATCAAGTTCCAGAAAAAAAGTTTTTGCGTCCAAATTGATAAACATTGTCAGCGAAATAGTTGTCAGTAAAATATCCTACACGCAATTCAGACATGATACATATTTCATAAATTGGTGATGCAAAGGAAAATAGACTTTTGATCATGTAAAATTATATAATCGAAGTCTGGTTTTTCTTTGGTATTAACTAAATAATGTTTTTCAATGATGAAATCAATAATAATGTAAACAATAGTTAAAACTAATAAAACAAAAAATAATATAACTAGCTACATATTACTATATACATTACTATTCACTTTTTCTCACAATCAGTTTTTTCTGTATTTCCTATATATAACCGATTTGAATGACGCAGGTTAAAATAAACCATGTCGCAACTTTTATTATTAATCAAAATTCCTTTGCATGATAAAAACTTTATCCATTATATAAAATTTCAGTTTAAATAGAGTTCAATTTCTGATGATCTGTTTTCATAGTGATTTCAGATTCCATTTATATAAGATTGCAGGTTTCTTTATGTACGTTCATACGTTGTGACTGTACTAAATTTTCTAAATTTCATAAATTTTGAAATTTATTAATTCGGGTATGATCAACCAAAATAGCAAAATAGTAGAGACAACGTAATTAAAGAAAAGGATTTTACCTTCAATAAAAATTAACTCAGTTAAGTTCTGAACTTCGAAATAATTTAGTAGAAGTTACAGTAGTTGTCTAGTAGATATTCCCCTTGTATCGATTCATTTATAATAAATTGTTCGTAAAATTTTTGTCTCCGTGAGATTCGCAAAATCGATATCGTAGAAAGAAAGTATTAATTAGTAACCAGGTATTCGATCCCATTATGTCTCGTGACCATATGACATCAAAGCCCACAAAACTAACCCGAAATCTTAAATAGATACCTGATCATGAGATATCACTGAGATATCGTTAAGAGTCTTAACGATTGATTCGAATCTCAACATACTAGAACTCAAAAGAAATTAAATAGTCCAACCTCGAAATACGCACAGCTATGAAGCTTGAGACCCAGACCAAGTCTTCTACATCTCTTTTTGTATGCCAGTTCAAGGTTTTAGGAGTCTTGGACGATTGTTAAATAGTGTTTAGAGAAGATAGTGGTGTTCTTAGTGATTTTTAGCTGTTTCCCCTGTTAGTTCCACTTTTAAAACGTACATAATTGCTTTTGAATTAGCCAGATCAAGAAAATCTTTAAGGTTAGGATTAGAATCCAGTTTAGATCACAATACATCCTTTTTTGTAGAACTTTAAAAAACGTTTAACGTTAATGGATGAACTTTATTTTTTATTGTATGGGCTGATTTGGGTTAATCATTGCCAAATTGTTAGATCCCAGGTTTAACCCGGGTTGGGTTGGTTAGACCCGGGTCAGGTTTTGACCCAAGTGGGTCTAACCGGGGTCAGGCCCAAACCCGACCCAACCCGACCCATTAAGACCCCTAGCGTAGAGCCAGCACATTACGAGGTTACCTGATAGTCACATGTTATCTTTAACCAATCAAAATCATGAAATTTGATTAATCCCGGATCAGTCTGAAAATCAAAACAAATGATTAAACTCAATTATTTCAAAATAAGATATATGTAAAAATGGGCTGTTTTAATTAACCATACCCAATATAGTATACAATAACTACGAATATGCATATTACACTACTATAGTTCGTAATACAAACATATAATGCATATGTACGTATATACTAGAGATCTACAAGTGCTAGCATATTATAATTCACCTGCAGAACTCTAGCACGTACTGTACATATGTATATATGTGCCTATTTCCAAATTAATAGAGTACGTGTGAAATTTTTAAGCACCCAATAATAAGCTACCCTATTGATTAAGCATAAAATTTTTAAAACCTGTATATAAGCATGAGTTAATAGAAATCAAGCAAATTCTTTATAATAAATTTTTTTGAAACTTTGAACTGAAATAACTTAACAAAATTTAATCAAATTTGATAAAATTTTTTTTAAATTAATTTCATAAACTTATAGAATTAATTTAAAAACAATTTATCAAATTTGATTAAGTTTTTGTTAAATTATTTTGATTTTAACTTTTAAAAAAAGTTACTAAAAAAATTTGCTTGATTTCTATTGACTGCAGCCCATAGTTTTTTTTTACTTAAAATCATCCAAAAAAAGGTAGCTTATTTTTGGAAATATACGGTATCTTTTTTCAAAGTTTAAACAAATATTGGTGCAGTTTTTGTTTTGATATATATTTGTATTTTTTTAAAACTTTGAGCAAAAACAAATAATAACTATTAAGTCAAATTAAATAATTATTTTTATTTGAATTCTAAATATTTATTGAATTAAAACTAAAAAAAATATTATTAAATTTGGCCCAGTAGTTGCTAAGTTATTTTTGCTCAAAGTTCAAAAAAACTTTTATATAGCAGATAGTTTGTTTTAATAGATGGTTTAATTTTTTTCAAACTTTGAGCAAAGACATCTAATATCTTAGCAACTACTGGGCCAAATTTGATGACCTTTTTTTGTTTGAATTCTACAAATCTATAGAATTTAAAAAAATATTTTGATTTGGCCTGGTAGTTACTAAATATTTTTCACAAAGTTTAAAAAAAGTTAAATCTGCAGAAAATAATTTGGAGGATATAAAATGGTCACTTCTTTGTATGTTTAATTAATTTTTAATTAAAAAAATATTTCCAAAAAATTAAAATTAATTAGAACTAGGGTTATATATAACTAGTGTTCCTATGAATCTGAACTGAACTAAACTTAGGTCAAGTTCAGGTTCAGGTTGAGTATTAAACCTGAACCTGAACATTTATTAGACATGTTCAGGTTCAGTATTGAACTTTTAGAGCTGGTTCAGGTTCAGTTCAGATTTAGTTCATAAGTTCATGAAACATGTTCAAGTTTATTCAAGCATTTATATAAACTAGTAATTCTAGATTTAGTTTTGGTTTTGGTCTAGCCCAGACCAGATCAAACTCTAAATTTTACTATAAAACTTAATACTAAACTCAAACTCAATCTTAAGTTTGGTCAGACTAGTCCAAATTTTGCAAACTAGTTTGAGTCTAAATAAAATATATGTATTTTTTGATACTAAACAAGTTTACTTAGAGTAAGTAGTATAAATCAGTTAGTAAAATTTAGAGAATCATAGCATTTTGTATAATTTTATTAATGAATTTATTAAAGTAAAAAAGTTTTTTGTGCACCTGCACAGTTGTGCACTCCTTGGCAATCCACCATTCTAGCAACCCATATCAGATATGCAAACACACATTTTTTTTCGTACTGTATATTTATTTTTTTAATTTTTTTTTATCTTTTTTTATTTTTTAGAAGAATTCTTAATATCATTCTTTGGAGTTCTTTTTGGTTTTCTGAAGAATTTTGAAATGGTTTTCATTGCTCTCTTGGTAAGGGGAGCGCCAGAAATCACCTGATTAGGGTTTCACTAAGTAGCTGACCCCCTGCCCCCACCTGATAATTTTTCTAAGCATTTGATTGGTTAAAATATAATAATATAAGGTAAACAGGAGTAATTTGGCGGATATGGGTAATTTGGCGGATATGGGTAATTTGGCGGATTTCAGATATCTAGTGATATCCGGCGATCACGTGACCAGAATCGGACAATTTTACCACCATTCGAATCCTCTCGCCAAGAGGATTCGAATGGTCATAAAATTGGCCGATTCTGATCACGGAAACACAAGATATCTAAAATTTGTCAAATTATTCTATTTATTATAATATCTTTCTCGCGTGGATCACACCGTGTAGATAAATAATATGCTCGACGGATGCTTTTTGTGCAACAAAAACAATTGCTTTACTGATTTATGAATCTATATAAAAATAAATTTATTGTTTCCTGAAACCTTATCACGTTATTTTTTGCAAAATTCGTCACATGTAGTCACGTTATTTTTTAACTTTTATCATACCGATACTCTTATATTAATCTGTAATTACTATTAAAAAACTAAAATAAATATGCCAGAAGTATCTTATATTGAACGAGGTGAGGCTATTTGTGCTGTACTTAAAAAATTAGAAAATTGCCCTGCTGGTTCAAAGCCTCCAAGCATAAGTAGTTTGGCGAAAGACTTTGGCCTTGCAGAAACTACCCTTCGACGTGCCATTAAAAATGGTGGCCCCCCTAATCGTCCAGGTGCACCCAATGTTTTGACTGCCCATGAAGAAAACCAACTTGTAGGCTATTGCATTAATATGCAAAAGCTTGGGTTTGGTTTAACGAGGTCTGGGGTTAATCATTGTGTAATGGAAATTATGCGCTTAAATCAGCGATCACATCCTTTTAGAGAAAATGGGCCAGGTCAGGATTGGTGGACACGATTCATGAGGGACCATCCAGAATTATCATTTCGTGTCCCTCAAGCATTGTCAGAAGCGCGTGCACAGAAAGCCAATAAAACTATTGTTAAAGATCATTTTCAAAAACTTGAACGAATTATAAATGAAAATTCTCTTACCGCAACACAAATATGGAATATGGATGAAACGGGATTCGTTATTGTCCCTAAATTAGAAAAAGTTATCGCCCGAAAAGGTGCACGTCAAGTCCATAAAATTGCACATGGCAATTCCCATGACCATATTTCCGTTGCACCAACTATTTCGGCAGCTGGATCCTATATTCCACCATTAATTATTTATAAAGGCATCCGTATGATTCCCGGTTTGTTAGAAGGTGCACCTCTGGGAACCGTAATGGGTTTTACAGACATGGGGTACATGCGTGAAGAACTCTTTCAGATGTACCTTGACCATTTTATTAATTCAATTCCGCCTGCCCGACCTGTTTTATTAATGTTAGATGGCTACAAAAGTCATATTAGTTATACAACTGTTGACTTTTGTCGCGATCATGGCATCCTTCTTTATGCACTTCCACCACATACGACACATGTTTTACAACCGTCAGAAATTCCTTTTGCTAAATTGAAAAAATTATATGGTAAAGCATGTGACAAGTATCACAATGACAATGACGGAATGATAGTAACAAAATACACGTTCGCGAAAGTTTTTGGCCCAGCCTTTATTGAAACTTACACACCACAGGCTATTTGCAATGCTTACAGATCAACAGGGATATGGCCCTTTAACCCAAATGCTATTACTTCTGATCATTTAGACCCATCTTTAACGACCGAACAACTTAATCTTTCAATTTTGTGTACCCAACCTTCTGTTCAACCATCTTCAGTACACCAAAAACTAACTAATTCGAATCATCTTCGCTCTACTCGTTTAAATAAATTAATTGAAGAAAATGAAGCGCTTAAAAATGAGAATGACTTGCTAAAATCTCAAAGTTTAGCAGCAAAGGAGGAACTGGATACTTACAAAAATCCTGGAACATGCGATTTGCATTTGGCCCTTAAGTATCCGGTTTCACGCCTTCCACCTCCGAAAAATCCACAGGTAGTTGCTGAGAATCAGACAGAGTCTGAAGTACCTCCTCCACAAAAGAGAAGAAAGACATTTCCGTTTGCAAGGCTCTTGACCAGTGAGGAAAGTTGGCAGCAACTGCAAGAGTCAACCAGGGAAGCAGAACAAAAAACCGAAAAAAAACGTCAAAAAAAAGAAATAGCAGCCCGAAAAAAAGCCGAACGGGAACTACTTTCGGCTCAAAAAAAGGAAAAGCGAGCCCAGAAAGTTCAGAAGAAATAAAAGGCCATTAGAAAATTAGAAAAAAATTAAAAAATTTTTTTTTCAAATAAAGTTTGAGAATCCGCCAAATTACCCTTGTCAATCAAATTTCCACTTTTTTAATGCCATATGCAAAGTGACGATTTTTATACTAATCCAATCTGTCACATGATTCTTTTTTTTATCAGGCTTATTCTTGTATACGGTATTATTCTGTGATTTAAATATTGGAAAATCTGCATGGGTTAAATAAAAGTTTACCCAATAGCAATGTTAACTTCGCCAAATTACCCCTGTCTACCTTATATATATATATTAAAAATTGGATAACTTTTGATCTGCTAGTCTGTTTTGGACATTTGGATGATTCAACTACCAAAATGTTCGTCTCAGTGAGACGATTCTTACAAGCCCAAAATCATCAAAATCCAATCACAGGATCCCAAGATCATTCAACTTTTGTGTAATTTTAATAGTAATTTTTAAAAATACTAAGTAAATTTATTTTTTATATTCAGACTTTTTAGTCAAGTCTAAGTCTGGTCTGGGTCTGATCCGAAGTCTGCAGACTGGTCTAAGTCCAATATATTTATATGTATTTCTTGGAGCTGAACAAGTTTACTTAGTGCATTTTTTAGAATAAATTAGTTTTTTTTTTTTTTTTTTTTGTGTGTTAAGGTGAGGTTTTGTCTCAATCTTTAATAATTTGTATAAGTGCCTCCAGGGACAGCTTTGGGTACATTTTATATTATTACAAAATTACTCTATGCACAAATTATTAAACAAGTATAAGACTCAGACTAATTTATCTGCAACCTAAACCTACTAGAGTGGTTAAAACTCACCTAGATTTGTATATCTAAAATTGAATTAGTAGGGGAGCTATATAAGGTCCACATAGTAGACCAAATAGAGATTTTATGTGAGGCTAATCCTAATGGAGGGCATTGATTATTAGTGTGTTGTTGATCAGGGAGGCCGCATATGCAGCTATAAG